>QKRW01000086.1:0-82046 GCA_003260565.1 Monilinia fructigena
AATATTGTGAGCATTGTCAACTTCACGGGAAATCACCTGGACGATTCAAGTTTTCACTTCAGGATGACACAGAATTCAACCATACTATTCTAGTTGATGTGATGTATATTGCGAATCAACCGATTCTTCACATTGTCGACGAAGCTACGAGGTACCAGGCGGCTAGATGGTTGGAGAATATGACGGCTAAGAACGCGTGGGATGCGTTGAGAGCATGCTGGATCGACGTATATGTTGGACCACCGGATTATATCGTGCATGATGCAGGCAAGAATTTCTTTAGTAAGGAATTCACTCAGAACGCTACATCAATGGCTATTGCTACGAAGTGTGTACCGGTTGAGGCTCATAACTCGATTGGGCTTGTGGAACGATATCATAAACCACTAAAACGAGCATACCACATTATAAATGAGGAGATGTCAGGTTTTGAGTTGGCTAAAAGATATGATATTGCAGATGGCTGTGAAGGCTATAAATGACACGGTTGGGCCAGATGGCATTGTTCCTACTCTCCTGGTATACGGAACGTATCCACGAATGACTACGATTGATGCACCAGCTGCGACTATTGTGAAACGAGCTAATGCAATCAAGAAAGCGATGGCTGAGATTCGTAGGATCAACGCGAGAAGACAGGTGTCTGATGCGCTTCGTATGAGAAATGGACCATCTACATCGGCAATCCATGGACTACCCGTGAACTCGGAAGTCTTGGTATGGAGAGAGGGAAAAGGGACAGGATCGGGCAAGTGGACTGGACCTCATATTTTACTTCGTATGGAAGGGGAGACCTGTACCGTTGAGTTGTCAAGTGGACCAACGGATTTTAGATCAACGTCTGTGAAACCATTTTACACAGAGCCCGAAGATGATGATGATGCTACGGGGGAAGAAGAAGAGGTCGTATTTCAGGGAGCATTCCGTTCTTCAACACCACCGGCGGATCGACCTAATCTGCAATTACGCCACAAATTGAAGAGCAATTTGAAGAATGAGATCAGTATGGTTAAGGACACACCCCAGATTTCAGCTTTTCTCCAGGATGATGATACAGAAGAGGACGTTAATATTGATGAATTTGATGAGATATTTGTCAATAACAGTGATCCAACTTCAGCGTATGTTGAATCGAGACGAAAGGAAATTGACGGACTTATGGAGAATAAGGTGTTTAAAATCATACCAGAATCGGAGGTTCCACCGGGTACTAGGATTTTCACTTCGAAATTCGTTGATGAGATGAAGAATGAGGGTACTGAAAAGGCATTCCCGAAATCTCGACTTGTGGTTCAGGCATATAAAGATGGTGACAAAACTAGTGTTTTAACACAATCCCCTACTATTCAACGCGTTAGTCAACGTATTATTATTTCACTTGCGGCTACGATGCGCGTGTCATCGCCAGGAATTTCAGTATACTTGAGAGATATCACTCAAGCATATACACAATCTACCACGAATCTCAACAGAGTATTTTACGTTCGAGCACCCAAGGAGTTTGGATTGGAAAAGGGTTTTATTCTTCATGTGGTGAAGCCACTTTATGGTGTTCCTGAGGCAGGAAATCACTGGTTTAACACATATCATGGCCACCACAAGGGACGACTTAAGATGGAGCAATCTACATACGATCCATGCCTTTTGCATACGAATAGGATGGGATTCGGTATCGTAGGATTACAAACGGATGATACTCTCATAGTTGCGGACAAGGAATTTGCGAGATCGGAGCAAGAGCAACTGGAGAAAGCACATTTCATGGCTAAGGACCGTGAAAAGCTTCGGGAGGGTATGCCACTTAAGTTTAATGGAGGATTGATTACACTCAAAAACGATCATATTTACCTCAATCAGGAGAAGCAATGCGACAATATGCGTACTGTTCAATCGGGAAAGATGGATATTTCAGGTACGAGAGGAAAGAAGCGAAAGGACGTTACGTCGAAGAATCAATATGTTGCCCAGAGAGCTCGAGGAGCATATATTGCAACTGTATGTCAGCCGGAGGCGTCATATCATCTTTCTGTTGCTGCCCAGGTAGTTGATCCAAAAGAAGATGATACCAAAAAGTTGAATAAGGTCCTCAAATGGCAAATGAGCAACCAATCAAGAGGCCTCAACTTTGTTCCTCTTGACATCGATTCGATCAAGTTGACTGTATTTACGGACGCATCATTCGCAAATAACCTCGATTTCTCTTCTCAAATAGGACATGTTACATGCCTTGTTGACAAATATGATAATGCCAATATCATACATTGGGCATCCATCAAATGCAAGAGAATCACGAGAAGCGTACTAGCTTCAGAGTTATATGGACTAGTATTCGGCTTTGATGTAGGAGCTGCGATTAAGGGATCTATCAACGCTATTATAAAGCCCAAGAAACAGATTCCACTTGTTATCTGTATCGATTCAAAGTCATTATACGAATTATTGACCAAATTGGGTACTACAGCCGAAAAGAGACTTATGATTGACATCATGTCACTTCGTCAATCATATGAGCGTAGGGAGATCACGGAGATTAAGTGGATTGATGGTAATTCCAATCCAGCGGATGCTATGACCAAGGATAGGCCTTGTCAAGCATTGAAGGACTTGATTGATACTAATAAATTGATAATCAAGGAGTCCCAATGGGTAGAGAGAGGAGATTGAGGGTTGAGCACATGATCTTTTCACTTTTAGATAGTTGCCAGTGTCGGGAAATGGATCATGTGACTTTTGGGCTGCTGTACGAATAATACGTCTAACCGTATTAGGCGTACTAGCACCTCGAGGACGTCTATAAAGTCGTCCTCCATTCCATAGATTACATAGAGAATAACAACGATGATTATACAAAAAGAGATTTAAGTACTTACACTTTAACTGACCAAGTTAATACCAACAGTAACAATACCTTTTGCTGATTCAATAAATACATACGTTCAGCGACACCAGAACTGGTATCAGAAAAAACCATTTCCCCCGCTTTTCTACCACCTTTAATCAATAGAATCAGTCCATGAATTTATGTTGAAACTAGTACTTCATTGCTTCAATATACCAAACAAGATGGCTAAAAATTTACAGGGTTACCTTCATCGATTTTTCATAAATATTTCTGACACCTTCCTGTGCGTCTCTGTTTTTACGCGCAGTCGAAGATAATGAAATTCATCTTCAAAGTTTATGATTCCTCACACTGAGCATGCAAAGGCGTTCTGGGCATGCCATGATGCAATAAATTTGAAGCTCGAATTAACTACAAGATGGCGAGTAAGAATATTCGAACACCCGAGCTTTTTATCGAAAGACATCACATTTTATGGGTTATGCAGAATTTTTCTTGGGGGTTTGCTCGAGTCTTTTACTTGCGATGGTGATAAGTAATGTGAACGTGTATACTCTATGAGAATGTTCATAATGGTGGTAAATGTCTTCCTTTACTGAATTCTCATCTCTGTGATGTGAATTCTGGATTTGCGGCTGCAATTCATCGATTGTTCTTGTCCGTGACATGACTTCTTAGAAGACGATCAGGGGTCCATCGCTTGTTGTTCTCTTAATTTCTCCATTTCCTAGATTTGGGTGACGCCTTCCTAGTTTACGGCTTTTTTGACCGTTGTACATATGCAGTACGTGTATACTACTCCCAGTATCTAGCAAGATTTAGGAGATAACTGTATAGACCAACCGAAAAACACTGTTTGCATAGAACGAACTACTTGCACTCAAAATGATTGATCGTTATACATCTATCACGACACCGCGATTTGTCCATGTTGGTTATACGGAATGATATTTATCTCATCATGTACGACTCATTCGTTACTTAACACAAAACAGTGACAGGGCTTCAAAGTCCGTGGAAAGCAATGTGACTATGCTAAAGCGCGACGTGCGCCAGGTTATGAGGTGGGGAGCTGAGAAAATAAGGTAGCCTTCGCGCCAGAGAAGCTGGAGATGATCCATCTTTCGCGAAAGCGGAACACAAATGCTCCCAGTATTAGAGTGTCACCAGAACTTACGATCACGCCAGTAACCGCAGTGGGCGACGAGCAACCGGCTTTGCGCTGGCTCGGCGTCTGGATAGACCGCAAGCTATCCTTTAAGAGGCACGTAGCCGAGCGCTCAACTAAAGCGCTGAAAGTTGCACGCCACATTAAAGGGCTAGCGGGCGTAAGGTTCGGACCACCTGCTGCGTCGTTAAGGAAGGCCGTAGTCACATGTGTACAGTCCTCCCTACTATATGGGTCGGAGGTCTGGTACGGCGGCAGGCGGAAGCCTAGCGCGTCGCATGGCTACAACCGCAACCGGCTGGTTAGCACGAGACTTGGCCCATTGATCGAGAAGACCAATAAAGTTATGGTTCTAGCAGCAAGAGGAGTCCTTCCTGCTTGGCGTACGGCGCCCACGGCAAGTGTTCTGCGAGACGCGGGACTACCGTCGGGTAGCACCGCCCTCGAGCACGCCCGCATACGCTTCGCGCTCCGGCTCAGGACGTTAGACGCCGCCCACCCACTGGTGCGCCGGCTCGAAACCCCGATCCTACCCTGGCAGCGTGCAACGAAACTGCGCTGCGCGGATACGCTCATCCCGTACGCTCCCAGGCCAGTACTAGCCCAGCCACATTTCTCACCTGGCTGTAGGACTGATCCTACAGAGGGAAGTACAAAGGAAGCCGCAGCAGAGCAGTTTAATACGTGGTGGAGCCAGCTAAGCGACAACACTATCACCGTATTCTCGGACGGCTCTGAGCAGTACAAGGACGGTGCCAAGTTAGTAGGCTACGGATACGCCATATACCGCGGCCAATCGCTAGTTAGAACAGGAAGCGGAGCGATAAACAGCATCTCCCACGTCTTTGACGCCGAAGCGATTGGAGCCCTCAAAGGTCTGCAATGTGCGCTGGAAATCCTTCGGCCCTTGGATGAGCATATATGGATGTGCATCGACAGCACTTCGGTGATCTGGTGTATGCGGGCTAACGCGTCCAATACTTCCCAGTGGGCCTTCCTTGAATGCCATGCCCTCATAGACCAGTTCAAAGTCGGCATTAGATGGTCCCCAGGCCATATGGGCATCGAAGGCAATGAGACGGCTGACGAGCTGGCTGACGCTGGCGCGAACGAGGGTCGCATGGATGACGACCGTTCGGCAGAGCCCACAATCAGCGGAATAGGCACAACGGCAAGGGCCCTTGCCGACGCTGCGACCTCTGATTGGTGGAGTCGGTGCCTTACAGGACTCTCAGCATCCTACCGCAAATGGGGACTCGGGTACTCTATAGCGGAGCCTCCAGAACTCCGCCTCCCTCGTACGCTGCTCCACCGGCTTCTAGCCGCCCGAACGGCTCATGGCGACTTCGCGCAATACCATAGAAGATTCGGCCACACCGACGCTGAGCTCAACTGCCTTTGCGGATACGCGAAAACTCCTGAGCATCTCGTGTTCTGTGAGATCTCCCAGCGCAAGTTCCATGCCTGGCCGGCCAAGCCGGAACGCCCACCTAGTCGCCCTAAAGAAGGACGGAGGTACATGAGCGCAATACTAGCGCACCCCAAGCTGTTCGAGGATTTTCTCACAGTGACACAATATTTCGCCATCAACGCCCGCGCACAACAAACGCGCGATCTGACAAGTCCGGGTGGTCCCCAACAGAGCTACGGCTTACCAAGACAAAACCGCCATTCTTTAACTGCTGTATAGCGATAGGCCGCGCCCTATATAATCAGCGCACGCATCATACAAAGGCACCGCCCTAATGTAAGAACCGGCAAACTAAAGTGCTCCCTATATGCACATACGCCTTCTAAGGACAGCAGCTATACTTAAAGATCTGCTACACTTAAAAGGTAAGCTAGCAAATAAAAAGCGCTAACCTATAAATATGTAGGATTTAGAAGAGAGCGAGCAGGGACGCTCCTCCAAATGGAGGGAGGAGGACTGCAGGAGTAGCGGGAAACGGCACTGTCTAGGTGTAGGGACTGAAGGACGGGGCGCTAGGAGTACCATCAAGTATAGCAACAGGCTATGCACGGGAGGCGCGCGGGAGGCCCTGCCTCCGTCGCGGGCCCGTCGCCAATACCCTTCGGGAGGTCAGAACTAGCCATTCTATACGGAGACGTTAAACTGTATATAAATAAATAAAATAAATAAACACAAAACAGTGGTATCGGAAGCCCTTTTAATATTAAAGTGGAAGCGAGATTCAATAACTTCCTTGCTAGTCGTTTTAGAATTCATGATTGATGAAGCTTCTATTAATCTATTCTATCTTTTTCGCTTGCAGTGTTTTGGGTGTTCGTTCGTTCAAAGATATCTTGAGCTTGTTTTTGTAACCTCTTCTTCTTCTCCTCCAGCCATACTAAGCCCCCTATACTTTGCCCCCTGGATAATCACGCAAGGCTTTATCCACTCTATACGAAATTTCTATTCCTCTCCCTCCGGTTTCTTCGGCAACCTCAAAACCTCGCAATATTCATTTCCAATGTTCTTCATAACTCCGTCCATTTATCAACTTGATGGATCGATCGCATATCATCGCGGACTCGAAGTGTTTTTCAAACCCCAAATTCGGCAACTTTTTGAGTCGTCGATGAGCGTTGTTCGTCTGGATACTTGTTCAATGGCTTCGGTACATTTCTCAAGTTATCCCGCAGTTCTGGCGATGAGGACGAATTCACCGTCGCAGGAAAGCTTAAGGTTAAGGATGCGAGATTCTGGGTGGAGATTTGGGTAGGGAGGGTGGTTGGGGATGAGGGATGAAGTAGGTGAGGTAGAGAGAAGGTACGAGAAGGAGTACTGTATCTTGTCGCGGGCGTGGGAAATAGATCGATTATAAGTGAACCGGAGTCTTGGGGGACTTGGTGCGATAGTGAGTCCTGCTTGCTCTTCGATGTGTTGGTGTGCATTTGTATACGCAATCCCACAGCTATGTTGTTCACATGCTCATTCAATTGAAATGGAGTCTCGGCTACAAGGCGGTCAATTCTGCAGCTTCGATCCCGTATATAACCATATAACGGTCTGCATCATGAATCATATCGGGGTGAGTTCTTTCTTGGGATTGAAATTTGCTTTTCTCAAAGCTGTTGGTGGCTTGATATGAATCTTTTCGGTTTCTTTCAGCGGCGGGAATCTTTTGCAGGGTATAAAGCTGGTGAAATTACGTCTTATTACTAGTATCGTTAAATATAATACACATCCTTGTGGGCTTAGGAGGTGTCGGGTCGAATCTTGAGGATAATATACTCATTTTTTGGTCCGGATCGATCGTTTGAACGAGATGATGATAGAGTGATGATTCACTGGTGAATATGGAAATCCGGGTATAGGAATAACTTTAGTTCCTAGGCGGAGAACTTAAGCTGTCGGCAGAGATGAGTCTGAACTTGATAGATTAATTATGAGAGGAGGCTGGTAGGCTTAACGGAAGATTTCATTCGTTCTAAGTGAGTGGTTTGAGATCTGCTTGTGTTGGATGGTTGTTCTTATCTTGGGAATATTCAATGAATTTATATCTTGTTCGAAACCATTATACGAATTTTTGGCGGTACGTTAGCTGAGATTTTAAAACCATATTTGGATATTCGATATCATTATTCAAAAGGGCTTTTCATAGTGCGTGGTTGTGAGCAACAGTCCCTAAGATTTTACTGATATCCTTGCATGATGGCTATTGGGAGCGGCTGTTTGAGCCTAAGGCGGTACGATGGGCAACGAGTTTCATTCGGACTTCAAATCAGAGAAAGTAAGTGCACAGATCGAGGTGAATCAAATCCCCTCAAAAGGGTTGAGCGATATACATCTATCTCAACTCATCGAGGCGTCGATATCGAAGATCCAAACAACGCGATTACTCTCCTACTCATGACACCGGTACATAGCCAAAGCTTTTAGAATTCCATCCATCCATAGCATATGCGGAAGAAATCAACCTACAGAAGACCCCCCAGTTTACGTCTCGCAGTCTAGAAAGCCCCCAAACAATACTCCCTACCTTTTTGGTGAGATGCTAGATGCATCTATGTATGACTATTTTTACCGATTCACCTAGGTAGTCCGCTCAACATCAAATCTGATATCTATTAATCTATATACAAATTCAGGGAGGTAGATGAAGTTATTCCACTGTAGGAATTTCTAACGGGAAGAGATATATCGAAATTTCATAGGTTTTGGATTTTCATTTCTCTGTTTTGACAAGATTCTTACGGAGTGGGAATCTGCTGGGTTTAAGCGGAGGACTGGGAGTCCACGCATGTAATCTTTGGACTAGGTTTGTGACAATGTAACTGATGGTGATTTTTGGAGGATATATGGGAACCAATGTAATGGGATTCTTAAGACAGAGAGGAAAGTATGGAGGGTATCGCGGTGTTTGAAGTGGTGATTTTAATACCTCTCACTCAGTTCCCTATCTGTATTATAACATGTTGTGTATCACTGATGATTTACTAGAATTACAAAAGTGGACCTGAGAAACCTTGCTTTTTCTTCCGCGCCCAGGGTCTTCAAGTATACGAAGCATAGATTACATTATGGGGTTAAAGTATGTGAATCATACGGCTAAGTTCCTCGCTCAAATCAACTTCAAAATTACGTACTGCAGGCTATATATAGACTGCACCTAGGAGACATTCTTTAGGTCCGAGGTTTTCTCAGCATAGTTTAATAGCAATTTTCACAGTCACTTTTAGTCATTCTCGATTTTAAATTCAAGCTAAGCGCTATTATTACTTTTAAGATTGTTAGATGGTTAATTTTAATTAATGAATCGATTTGAATCCGAAGTAGATATCGTTTTCATAAATTCTTACTCTGACCTCCTGTCCCTCGTTTACTATACCTAGGTACCTATATTAATACACCATCAAAGATTACTAAGCCCCTTTATTCTCGCTTCGCTTTTCATTAATTATCCATCCGTCTTCAATCCCACACCCATAACCTTATTCCTTGCCCGCCTGACATCTACCCTCTACGTAAACACAAAAATCCCTTTACATGACCCTATCCGCATCTTTCCATCATCCCATCTTGATATTTTATCATCTTTCCATCTCATCGTAAATCCCCACCACCTCATCCCCACACACTCGACACCCAATACCCCAAATTCACAGTCCACAGTTTACTTCCCAAATTCATATAAATCTATCACACCACTACGACCTAGTACTCATATCCTCACATCCCCAAATCCACAAACATCCAAACCATCCAGCATTCCAAAAACAGAGCCCCAAAACAGAACCCACCCACCGAGCCAAACCCCGCCGACATTCAATTTCAAGCCATCGATAACGATCTATAACCCGCGCGCAAGACAGCATAACTCGAATGCACAAACAAGGGATCAAGAACTAATACTGTCCACTCCAACCAGGAATCTATCTAGTGCATGTACTGAATTCGGCTTTGTGTCATGATCATCTATCTGCCGGCTTGATGATGCGTCTGTTTTGGTATGTATGATTAGAGGATTAATACCAATATTCAATTAACATCCATCCATTCATACTTTACTCACCCCCTGCCTCATTCTCCTCCCAAACCCATGATTCAAAATACGAAATTGCCATACGATTCTTAAAACTATCCATACTAGTAGAGAAGTATTGCATATAAGCTCACCTCACCTCACCTCATCTCATCTCGTCTCATCTCGTCTCGTTCATTTCCTCTCCTATGAAAAAAGATGGAATCCCGTTTACAATCCAATCCCCCGATCCCCTCCCCATCACCACCCACCCACCTTAAGGAATTCCCCACCTCCCCCACCTAATCTACCATTCGCTAAACATAGGGTTTCTTCACTTATCCATCCACCAGGCCCATCAACCCACCAATCTATAAATCTAACAAGAGCCAAACACGTAAAAGTCCATCCATCGATCCATCCACCAACCTCCTAATCTCTTTAACGATAGATATAGATATAGGTAAAGATATTCTATTCTATCTTCTCCTCTCTTTCCCCACCTCCCCTCCCGTCATCCTCCCCATCCTCTCCCCCCCTTAACACTCCGTTTCCAGCCCCAAACGCAAAGACCACCACCGCACAACACTTCCGCCCCCACCCCAAAGCACACCACACACACCGGGAAAATTGAAATAAGAACAAACAAAAACAAAAACAAAATAAACATCATACTTATACGTAACCTTTACCCCAACCCCCAACCCCAACCTAGATCCAGACCCCAAACCCCTACCCTAACCTAACCTAACCCCACGCAAAAAGTTTATATAAAAGTTGATTTCCTACCCACCTACTACTACTACTACTACTACTACTATTAAATATCGCACCAAAAAAAAAGAAAAAAGAAAAAAGAAAAAAAAGAAAGAAATCAAGTAGACAAACAGACAAACAGACAGACGTACGGATTTAATAACCGATATTGTTTAATGATATATATTACTTAATAAGTAGATGAACGGACAGACAAACAGACAGACGTACGGATATTAAATAACTGATATAGGTAGGTAGGTAGGTAGTAGGTAGATGGATGGATGGATGGATAAATATTAAAGGATATCAAAAGAAGATGAGAGAGAGGAGATGAGATGACGTCAATGAGGAAACGAGAAATGAAGAAAAGATACAATACCTACTTATTAGGGAAAGGAAAGTAACAAATAGAAGAGAATACATGGACCAGACAGAGAAAGATGAGTTTGAAAGTAAAGATATACCTTACTTCATACTCATCCAATACCATCATTCTTAATCCAAGGAATAAATAATATATAGTTGTATAAACTTCATTTTCTAATATTTCAAATAAGCTAACAAAAGAAAACAAGAAACATAAAAGGTTTGGAATTTAATTTGTATTCTATAATCCCACCCATCAACAATCCTTTGAAAAATAAAAAAGGTATCATACCCACCAACCACTGTTCATAATCTATCTTATCTCAATTCATCAACTTCTCCTGAAATAATTCTGATTAGAGACGTACAATCCCAATCCATGTTCTCCCCATTCGTCCATCAAGTTATACATCCCATCACATTTACAAAAGTGCAGCACCAACAAAGGTCAAACTGGCAATCAATGTACCCAGAACCAATGTGTCTTATCCATTGGGGCCAATGCATTTCCTGCACTGGATTGTTGGTACTAGAAGCCGTTCCAGAACTAGAACCAGTGGCAACAGCTGTAACAGATCCAGATCCAGCAGTAGCAGTTCCAGTAGAAGTTCCACCAGCATTTTGGGAACCAGACCGGACAATCCAGCAGGCTACCAGCACCGGTCTTCATGAAGAGCTGCAGCACAAGATGGGATGGCTGGAAGAGCATCAGATGTAACGTTCCAGGTAGATGATTTAGCTGGGCAGTCAGATGCCTTGTTGGAAGAGCTATATCCACCATCTCCATTTGGGTTGGAGGTCTTGGCAAAAGCAGACTTGAGAGCTTTGAAATCATCCCCTTCGGTAACAGAGCCGCCACTGATGGTAACGAGACCGTACTTGGATCCTTCTTCGGAATATTCGTAGACGAGACCACCAGAGTAAACTCCAGTCATATCAGTACTGTAGAGAGATGCGACTTCTTCGAATTTACGAGTGTTGGTGTTGCAACCATACTCAGAAAGGCTAAGACGGATTAGTTTAATATTTCAACTTGACATGAGCGCACTTACAAGATAGGAATTCCATAGTCGGTGAAGTTCTTGACCTTTTGATCCCATCCAGAGGTTGTGAATGAAGAAGGATCACACCAGGAGTAATCGTTGAAGGCAAAGAAATCACTACGCTCATCATCGGTACCGCAGTTCATGTATTGAGCCATCTCCAATCGGTGGAGTCAACATCAGCTGCAGAGTATCCAACTGGATTGAACGGTATCCACGGCTTCCGATGTATTGTCTCATGTCACGAGTGACCGCCTTAACATATGGGGCAGCACTAGTTGTGGTATCATCGTTGATAACTTCGTTTCCTGAGAAGAATGCCAAGACATTGGTGTAGTTGGCAAAGGCATCAATGGTGGCAAAGATGTTTTGGAGGTAAACTAGTTGTAGGAAACGGCTGGGTAGCACGGTTGAGAGAGTACAATGGCGTGTTGACATCGAGAACCAAGTAAATTCCTGCGGCAGCCAAAGCGCTCATACAGTCATCGTGGTTGGCACTGTTATCAACTGAGTAAACACGAACTGTGTTGATACCAAGGTCCTTGAACTTGCAATATCACGTTCGCAAAGTGGTCTTTCGCAATAGGGTCGACAATTTGGAAGATCCTCCTGGTTGATAATCGACTCCACGAATATAGAATCTGTTATCTCCTTGGAAGAAGCTGCGATGGATTAGTAATTATTCAACCACTCAACCACTCATCAAATCTCAATATTCTTACCATTTCCCTTGGTTGTGATAGCAGTAAGAGATGAAGATGAAGAGGCTCTTGGTGCCAAATTCTCCGTTTGCGATGGAGCACCCAAAACCGAACCAGCAGCAGCCAAAGCTGCAATTGTGTTAAAAGTCTTCATTTGATTTTGGTGATTTGGGTTGATTTAAGCCGAGTTGAGTTAGAGTTGAAGTTTTGGAAATACGAAGGAAATTAATTGATTGACCTCAAGGGAAAAAAGGTAGAATTGATTTAAAACAGATTGGTGAATGTCCCGAAGAGAGTGAGAGACGATTCAAGAAGGATTCAATTAGAAGGATCTAATAAAGTGGCAACTACAACGAGAGATGATGCCAACGAAGCGAAGGATCAAATAAAGAAGTTTGATTATTTTCGAAAAGTTGAGAAGAAGTTGAGAAGAAGTTGAGAGAAGTTGAGAAGAGTTGAGAAGAAGTTGATTTAATAAAAAAATGAGGAAGAGGAAGATGAAGAAGATGAAGATGAAGAAGATGAAGAAGATGAAGTAAGATGAAAAGGGATGCGTCCAGAATATCTCAATAAATCAGCCAAGAGAGTTAATTACTTGTCACAGAAGTCATTTCAAGGGTTCTCGTTCCAATTCGAACGCCATGCCGCCATTCTTTTTGTGGGCCCTGTCTCAATATGGTATAGATCGATAAGGATAAGTCAGGAGTTTAAGCTTGGCATTCAAGGTTTAGAGTTATTTTGTGGAGAAAAAGTTTATTTACCACAAGGATTGATAAAGCAGCGATGATCCACATTGGATCCACATTGATTGATTGGTTGGAGTGGATTATTTTGGTTTAGAGAAGGTTCGTGTTGATCTTTTAAGGTCCAAGTTATTTTGAGAGATCGGTGTCTTGCATTTCTCTATTTGCAGGAAAAGATTGAAAAAGATGTGAAGGATGATTTTGAAATTGAAATGAATTATTATTCGTTGGATATTTTATATAAAATGAAATCTGTTTATATGATGAAAGATGCGGTGGAAAATACAAAGATGAAGATGAAGATGATGATGAAGATGATGATAATAGTAATAATAATAATAATGATAATAATGAAAATAAAAATATATTAATAAAAATAAAATAATATATATATAATATTTCACATTTATTATTATCATTAAACGCATTACTCCTATAATACTTATCTATCTATTCATGGATCTATATCACTGCCTCAATATTTAAAGCTTATATGATTTTATTATATTATTATTATTATTATTATTTTTATTATTATTATTATTTCATTCGACTCGGATCTTTTATTCCTTCTTTCTAATTCTCACTATTGATTATTTCTCTACACATCCCGTCTTTGTATAATGATAATAAACATATAGACGATATTTATATTTCATTTATATTCATATCATAGTTCATTCATAATCATATTCATTCATAGTCATTCATAGTCATAGTCATAGTCATAGCCATAATTTCATATCTTATCATTATTACATCATCAATATCAATATCAATATCAATATATTCATTCAATATCAAATATCATCTCAATCTCAATATCATTAATCATTCATTTCAATCTCAATTATCATTCAATC
Organism: Monilinia fructigena; assembly: GCA_003260565.1. Classification (NCBI taxonomy): domain Eukaryota; kingdom Fungi; phylum Ascomycota; class Leotiomycetes; order Helotiales; family Sclerotiniaceae; genus Monilinia; species Monilinia fructigena. The sequence continues at coordinate 13,951 of QKRW01000086.1, forward strand.
TCAATATCATTCATCTCAATATCATTCAATCTCAATCATTCAATAATCAAATCTCAATATCATCATTCAATCTCAAACCTTTGATAAATCTTCAAACTTTATCATTAAACCAATTAAATGATCATCCATCATCATCACCATCATCATCACCATCATCATCACCATCATCATCAACAATAATCCCCATCTCCTCCTCCTCCTCCTCCTCATCATCATCATCATCATTACCAAATAACACCCCCACTCACCCACTCACCCACTCACCCACTCACCCACTCATCCACCCAATCAATCAATCTCAAACTTTACTAATTATAAAACAAATCCTCTCATGCTCCACTTACTCCAGTCCAAACCTCCGTGTCAAAAAAGGATCCGAATTCCGTATCGATTATCCATCGTATTCTCCACTATGCTTCTCTGTGCTCCCATCATTCAATTCTCAAACCAACCAAAAACATTAAAACATCAAACGCATCCCATCCCATCCCATCCCATCCCCATATTCTGAAATCACGATCTTCTCTAATCTTCCCTTCAATATTGTATTTATCGTGTTGTAATAATAGATCATAGAATATCAGGATCTTGTATTCGAATGTCAAATCATTCAAACCATCAAAACATCCACTCAAACCATCCACTCAAACCATCCACTCAAACCATCCACTCAAACCATCCACTCAAACCATCCAAACCATCCACACCATTCCAACCATACAATCTACTCCAACCATTTAAACCACACAAACCACACAAACCATCCAAACCATCCAAATCATACAAACTATTCAACCCACACAAACCATCCAAACCACTCAAATCACTCAAATAACCCCAAACCAACCTTCAACCTTCAACTCCTCAAACCAATTATATCAACCCTCCATTCATCCAAACCCCCCCACTCTCTCTTGCCATCCGGGCATTGCACTCTTAATATCGCCCGAATGTAGATGAACAAAATACCAGATTACTCAAAACAAGGATGAGATCATTTCTTATTGGTTTCCATTCCGATGATCCAACCATTCTCTTCCAGACTGACATGGCAGGTTGTGAGTGCTCCGCCCAAACAGGTACTCCGTATAAGAAGAACACGCAACCAAAAGCTTCCGAACTCGAATCCCTTGTCACGTTATTGGTATCTTCTAGAATTGATACGAGAGGGGATCTATCTTATTTGATGATTCGTTGTTCGTTCGGTTCAATATTACATTCAGTTCAATTGAATCCAGTTCATCTAGTCCAATTCATCTAATCCAATATTCTAATCAATCCAAACAAGCCAATAAGAAAATCTATTCACAATACAGCTTCAACAGCACAGCACAACATACACAGACATATACATTACACAGACATACATATACATACACACAGCAACAAACCCCAGCACACATACACAGACATATACATATACATACACACAGCACAAACCCTCAGCACACATACACAGACATATACATTACACAGACATATACATATACATACACACAGCAAAACCTCAGCACACATACACAGACATATACAATACATACACACAGCACAAACCCTCAGCACACACACAGAATATACATACAGACATAACATATACATACACACAGCACAACACCTCAGCACACATACACAGACATATACATACATACACACAGCACAACCTCAGCACAAACACACAGCACAAACATTCCATTCCATTCCATTCCAACCCAATCAACCCATCAATCAACCTATCCATCCAACCAACCTTTTACCACCCCTCGCTTCCTCTCCCCTTCCCGTCCTCTCACAACAAAAAATAAGTTCAAGTGTGATCAGCGCAGGATTCAAAACTCAACCCATCAACCACGAAAACCAGCCAGGCAACTATATATCATCCTTACTCCCTACCACCATCTCCCTACCCATCTCCCTACCCCATCTCCCTACCACCATCTCCCTACCACCATCTCCCTACCATCATCACCCAAAATACCAACCAAAACAGAGTTCACACCCACATATACCATCAAATCAAATGATAAAATTCCATTAGGCATTACTACAGTAGGTAGGCATATTTATAGATGCTTAAGTAACTGTTTATAATAGTATAGATAAATAAATAGATAGATATCTTATATAAGTAGATGATATACCTAATAAACTAATGTTCTAATTCTAATTCTAATTTCTAATTCTTATTTGCTTTTTGCTCTTAGAACAGACCTCGGGATTCTAGAACAGATTCTAAATATAACGCCTGTGCATTACAACTCTACATACTTTATAGAAAGCTATCTACTATTGTCAGAAACAGACAGCAAGTTGCGCATAGGTAATCTCTATATTGTGTATATCTCTATGTATGTTATATGTGTAATGGCCATATAGCTGTAACACTTAGGTAGTCATGGCAGTATTACTTAAGCGATATCAATTATATAATACATATTAGTCAGATGATTTCCAACAACTATAATAGCGATATTGTAATATTCGCAATCTATAATTTTTAATAGTCTAGAAAGAATCAACTTACTTATGCTATTTCTATTATACTCTCATAATATCATATTATATATTCTTTTATTTTTTTCCCCCTTCGTCTACTATAATCATTATCAATATTCTATATATATATACTAATTAATAGCTTAATAATCCTAGCCTACATCCCCCACTCGAAGGCCATTCTTCTTTCTACCCGATCTATCTACCTTTACCCCTTTACACTACTTATATAATAGCCTATAAGAAAGAATCCAGCATTCGCTACAAGAACTGAGAATTGAGGATGTACCTACCTTCTTACCTATCCATATATACATATCACACCCCAGATAATTAATATAATATCTATCCACCCCATCGATCCACATATACACATACCAACCCCCCCCCCCCAAACCACTTACCCATCCACACCTAGGCATGTTGATATCTCGATATCCTACCCCGACCTATCTAAATACACCTCCCAAACATCTCAACTCTTCACCTCAACCCCTTGGGCATATAATACCCGGCCCGGGGCCATGCTCAACGTGCCCGTTTAGAATTCATTGGGCAGTTCTCAATTCGACCTTTGAACTGTGAATGTTGAATTTTTTTTTTGGGGGGGGGGTTAGCGTGGTTTGGTATCTTGGCTTTAGGCTTTATGTAAAAGGGAAGGGAAGGGAAGGGAAGGGAAGGGTTAGGGAGATGAAAAGAAGATGGGAAATAGAATTGCTTGTATGTATATATCTGTGTATATCTGTATACAGACAACACAACAAACGAACGATGTTATATTATATTATATCCCATAAGCTATCCCTTGAGCTTGAGATCTGGGCTATATATTCAGATATCTATTCATTTATTTACAGGTTGTTTAGGGCAAGTGTTGGGTCGGTATATAGGAATTGGTAGCTTTAGAGGGGTTCTATTTTTCTTTTTTCTTTTTTCTTTTTTCTTTTTTCTTTTTTCTTTTTCTTTTTTCTTTTTCTTTTTTTCTTTTTTTTTTTCTTTCTTTGATGATGGTTGGTGGGTTGGAGCGTAGGTGAGATTATTATAGACAGAGGAAAGGGGAAATATGGGAGTGGAGGAGGTAGGTAGGTAGGGAGAACATGGAGTAGGAGAGTAGTTTTGGATATTTTCGAGGATTGTCTTTGTTCTGTTCTGCTGGCTAGTTTCTTGCTATTCACAGCTTCTTGATATACACAGCTTGAGTTTGAATTTGATTGATGGGATATATCTTCAGATATCGAAGCAATGTTGCTGATTGTCACTCATGATATGTTGAAATCGGTCACGTTGTCTCTTGGATTAGGGATACATGTAGTAAGCAAGTAAGGAACTAGTAAGTGCTCAATGTATCTCAATCAATTTCTATCATACTTATATATCCACACAATCTAACAATCCCCATACAGAAAAAAACAGCACAAACGAGCTCCCAAACTTGCTCCTCAACACCGCATACCCTCCCCCCCTCCACATCATATCACTCCACCTACCAATCACACGCCTCGGCCAAAACCCCCGCCAACTCCTCCAACCACCTCCGATCCACCTCATCAAAGCCTCCCTTGACCCACAATCCACATCAATAATCGCTCTCAGAACCCCCCGCACCACAATCGGCACCACGATCTCACTCTGGCTGGCGGCATCACAGGCGATGTGGCCGGGAAATGCGTCGACGTCGGGGACGAGTTGGGTGGTTTTGGTGGCGGCGCGGCGGTGCCGCATACGCGCGGGAGAAGGCGATGGTTTGGCAGGCGACTTTTCCTTGGAAGGGACCGAGGATTAGGGAAGGTTGAGGGGTTGAGGGGTCGAGAGTGTAGAAGCCTGAGGAGGTGGTGGTGAGTTTAGTGTTTTAGAGGGAGGAGGAGGGGAGTTGAAGGGGGTGAAAGGAAAAAGGAAGGGGGTACGAACCGGCCCAATTTACTTGGGAGGAGGGAGAGGGAGCGATTTATAAGCGTGCCACAGGAGGGAGGCTGTGTTGATAGATTACTGTGTTTTTTCTTTGGTTACTTGTGGTTCTTAATTACTTGTTCGTTGTATCACCTATCTTATTCTTTGTAGAATATCACCTGATATAATAACTTCAGATATCAAAAAGTGAAAAGGGGAATATTTACCAGACCTAGATGCAATTAGCCTAATTCTCGAATATTTTGTACCACCATATAACATAGCATGAACGTCAACATCAGATCAACCACCCCCCTAAAGAAAAAAAAGCCCAGAAAAAAACATACCCAATTCCTCTGTCCATCAAACAACCCTCTCGCCTCTTCTAAAACTTGCGCATAAATAAGCTTCCTCTTTACTAATGTCAGCCCTAAAGGTTGACGAATCGGCGTGTACCTATTTGAAAAGGGGGTGTTAGCTGGACTTCTGATATATATTTGAATGGGTGGGTTTGAATTAGGTTTGGAGATATGGAAAAAAATGAGAAATATACATACCATTATGCCTTTTTCCTTTCCCTATTGCTATCAACTCAACCCAACGCAATCAAATCAACTCAAATCCAATGATACACAAACAACTTGGAACACTCCACCACCTCAAAAGCGCTCAACCAACAAGCTCCCGATATCAATAAGCTTGGATAGCTAGATACCAAGAATGTCCACCTATTCTTCAAAACCTCAAACAGCCGCGTACCCAAATCTAACTTCCCACTCCAATGCCAATTCCACAAGAAGAACTCTTAATTTCACAGCGAAAGGCAAAACTTGCAAACATGAAGATTTCGTTACAACTATGATTATGAATCAGTGCAAGAGATGAGATGCTGCAAGGAGGGGCAGAAGAAATTGATTGATGGGTGGTCTGTGCGGTGTTGGATGTATGGCGTGAGGTCTCGTGATGAGTGAGGTTGGTTGGCTTGATATTCGTTTTGGAATTCCTTGAGTTGTAGGTGGTTCTTGAATGGGTTGGTTATGGGTGGTGTGGTGGATGTTGTGATTTGAAAGGGAGGGTCAGAGTTGAGCGGTGTGTTGGGGGGATTTTGGTTGGTGTTTTTTTTGGGCTTGAGGTGTTTGTGGATTTGGTTGGGATTGTTTGGAGCTTGACAAAGGATGATTGGTGTCGGTGTTTAGTAGCCTTTACTTGTACAAGTTTTTGAATAAGGTAGTTGAGTTGGTTGGAGTTTGATGTTGGTGTATAAGATGTGGTGTTCATATGATTTTATATTATTTTATTCTACGGGTGCGCGGTTACTGGATTTTGGGTTGAAGAGTTGGCTTGAGATCGGTTTGAGATGTTGTTTTGGGTGAGGGGCTTTCGTGGTGCTTGTGAATCTAGGTTGTATGTTTATTGTTCTCATTTTATACAGTATGCTGTCTTGAATTCACGATCCAAGGGGTAGAATTTCGGAAGATGCAAGCTCTCCTCTCTCCTCTGTCCTCTCAACTTCTCCTTCTCCTTCTCCTTCTCCTTCTCCTTCTCCTTCTCCTTCTCCTTCTCCTTCTCCTTCTCCTTCTCCTTCTCTTCTCGCTCTCTCCTTCTCTTTTCTCTCTTCTCTCTCCTTCTCCTTCTCCTTCTCCTTCTCCTTCTTCCTTCTCCTTCTCCTTCTCCTTCTCCTTCTCCTTCTCCTTCTCCTTCTCCTTCTCCTTCTCCTTCTCCTTTCTCCTTCTCCTTCTCCTTCTCCTTCTCCTTCTCCTTCTCTTCTCCTTCTCCTTCTCTCCTTCTCCTTCTCCTTCTCCTTCTCCTTCCCTTTCTCCTTCTCCTCACCTAACCTTTCCAAAACCACATTCCCCTCCCATTCTCCAAAATCATTATCCCCTATCCCTCAACCCAAAGCAACTCTCCCTTTGCTTCTTCAATCTACTGAAACCCAAAAAAATCGAATCCACACATACCAAATTCTTTCCAAAATACATTGTTCCATCTATCCCATCATCCCTCAATAAAACCACCCTAACAACCTCAAAAGATTCAAACAAGAGCCTCCTATCACAACTCAAATGGCCATAGATCCACCCCACCATAAATATCCATACCTAAACCATCACCCCTTAGGATTCCCAATGAAAGCCCACAAACCGAAACTAACCAGCATACATGCAGGTCCTTCCCTCCTTCCTTACCAAACCCAAAATATATCAATCCCAACACAGAACTCACTGTCGCAGCTAACAACTAGAGACATCATTAGCCCTAGGTTCCAGATTCTTAGTTGTTCCAGATAGTCATCCATAGCATATACGATTACAGATATAATTCACAAACAAAAACTTAAATCCCCCCAGACCTTTGAGGTAGTCTGACTCTCTGGTTGTCTTCGATTCTTTTATCTGAATGGGGATGGGGATAAGTGTCTATCTCCCCGCTGATCAATGAATACTAAACTGAAAACACCCCTTCTCCTTGAGCGTCCAACTTTGATATAGCAGAGGGTTTTCTCGGTGTATTCTCCGTGGTAGAGAGCTTCTTTGTGGTATGTTTGACATAATCCAGGGACTCAGGATTCAAGCGATACTGTAGGAATTTGTTTGCAAAGTCTATTTGAACGTGCTTTTGAGAATTTCGTCACCACAAGTCGAAGGATATTCTGCATACGACTGTCATTATTGCACTTAGAGTTATCTGAGGGTATGAAGGTACTTTGTATGAACAGCATATTACCCTGAAGGGGGGCGAATGGCCATGGTATACTGTCATTTGGATATTGTGTGCATCTTCATAGGATATGGTGCTGATGTAAACTACCACCAACGCTCTATTTGCGCACACTTCCTAGCGAGTAATCTCAAGATATTGAAAACACCGTGTGCTCCGATGTCCACCAAGACGAGCAAGCACGAAATCCGTAATATTACAGGCAAACAACTCATGATCTATTTCAAATCTTCTGCTCCCTACCACCTCAGGCTCTGTCATATCTATTGTCAATGCTTTGAATATTTCACAGAACCTGAAGTTTCAAGGAGATCAATGTCTCTCGCCACTTTCCTGTACTGAACCCCTGTGCTTTACCTCGCCATCAAATACTAATACCCACTTCTCAAAATCTCGATACCCAAGTTATAGTCTCTCTAAAAATATTTCCAGCCACTAGCTATGTCTAATCAGGAAATGTGCAACTCAGCACGATACGACTTCTCTCGGAAACGACCAAGGAGACAGAAATTGAACAGTGTGCATTAGTTTACGCGTTAGCTAATAAATTAAAGGGCCTTCATCCAGTCAAACTACCATCACGCAACAGATGACCTTGATGACTGACCGCAGTGACGAGCCATCCAAGTAACGGTAATTACAGAATCTCTCAAAGCGGGTAGAACTACTCCCATCAACAAGACCCTCTCTATATACTATCAATAGGGTATATATTTCACCGACCTCTTCCACAACAATGTAAGAGTATAAAGATAATCTTAAAATACCCGCAAGTTGTGAGTATGTTTCCGCAGACTAGAGCCGCGATAGCTTCCGACAGAAGACATCGAATAGGAACATCCTTGATAATAATCCAGATATTTTCGTCGGCGCATTGAAGCTTGATTTCGATGATCTTTCTTTGCATATACAGTTTCTCAAACCTGGGGCTAAAGGTTGGTGTCCTATGCCCTCCATCATCCTCCATCGTTCTTCACACGCTTCCCACCGGCGCCACAAGCCATATGCATCTCTTCTAAATTGCCACCTTCCCATCAACAGCACACCCATCCACACCTATAAACATTCCCCTCAACATAGCAATAGAACAAAAGCAAACGATAGATCCAGACACCAAGCCCAATATTAATTCTCCAATACTTCCCGTCCGCCTCTTCATCACGGAAGACGCAAATCCCGATTAAAACGAGGTATACTGTTTGATTCCGACTTCTAAAGCTGGGGAGGAACTATTACCTCCAAGAAAATTGCGGGATATCCTCAAGCGCTTTCAACTATGAGTTCGAAGAGGAAATCGCATGGGTTCGGCATATTTCTTGAGGAAAAGATTTACGCAATGAATACCATTTATGATAATCTGCTGTTCTTACTGTATGAGTGTATTTCTAGGTAGCAGATTACTCTTAGATACTCCATTGATAATGAAGTGTATCCTTCCTTCCCTGGTGTAAACCACTCTATTTATGCTATCAGGAAACCTGAACCATGCAAAAACTTCGATCTGGGGTTTATTCTCAAAGCCTCGAATTTCAAACGAGACAACTCTGACACCCATTGTTCAAGGAGTCAAGCCCATTCCATATTCACCCAGGTCAATTTCCCAAACCTGAAAAACAAACAAATGACGCCGCGCTCCTAGCATACTCAATTTTAGTTGCAAAAGCCTCTGCAGAATCTGGCTACTACGTACTGAGTTGATAAATGCGAAGAACTAATCTTGAAGCTTTATGAAGTCTGACCAGAGACCGAAAACGAACTTTTTTGATTCGTGCATACTTGTTCGCCTTCCTTTATTCATATCAAACTATTCGAACGGATTGGATATTACAGGTGAACTCCCTCATCCAGAAGCATTCATATTCTCGGGCCAAGTCAATATATATTCTTTTTAACCTACGGATGTGTAGGACAAAAGAAAGAGAGAGAGCGGGAGCGCTTCTCCAAACGGAGGGAGAAGGACCGCGGGAATAAAGGGAAACGGCACTGTCTGGGTGTAGGGACTGAAGGACAGGGCGCTAGGAGTACCATCAAGTATAGCAACAGGCTATACACGGGAAGCGCGCGGGGGGCCTTGCCTCCGTCGCGGGCCCGTCGCTAATACCCTTCGGGAGGTCAGAACTAGCCATTCTACACGGAGACGTTAAACTGTAAATAAATAAATAAATATCTTCAACTTTATAAAATAGCGAGAAATTCTTGATGATAAGAGAATTTATCCGCCAGGGGTATCAGCTATACCTGAGTTTGTCCATTGATTTTGGACTTCCATGATGTGAAATCAAGGAAGAAAGACTCAATAACTACTCTCCGCTGGCCATTTGTTATAGATAGATGTTTAACCCCGAGTACAAGATTGGCAACCAAGAATCTTACTTGAGGGCCAGGCAGAAAACACCATGCAGATATTGACACAAACATACTTCACAATGCACTATAAGAGGGTTGTAAACGGCCAATGTCATGATCTAGGCTCTGGAGATATGTAAAAGTACTAGTATGAGACAAAGTATATTTATACATTGCTACAAATGAGATAGAATACAGTACTAACATCATCAATAAGTGTTTAAAGTCAAAAGAAGCAACGAAAAAGAGAAAGAAATACCTAGCTATCCACCTCAGCAACAATGAGAAAAATCCGAATACTTCAAGACTAGATTTCTCAACATAGGAAATCAATCAATATCTATCATGGAAACCTCACAAGTAAGCCCCCAAACCATAGGCACCCAATGCTTGAACCGAAAACTCCACAAAGCAATCAGCCAAACAGGCTATCGATAGAACTCCTCTGCTCTACAATCACGCACATCTATGCTTAATTGCAATAGAGCAGTGAACGATATAATCTTAAGGATAGAGATTCCGAATTAAAGCAGACGGAAACCATAACTTGGGAGATTCTTAGAACCTGTCGTGATCTATGGGATCTATTAGTTACAACAATCTCCTTCAGACCTCGCCTACCGCAAACAAATACGGTTTTGTGTCAGTCCTAGTAGAAGAAACCAACACCTCAGATAAAAATACGGAGGCAACTGCCACACAAGCAACGCTCATGATCATCTCTACGGCTAGGTCTAAAGTCGAGGATATGTGTGTAAGGGGCAGGTAGCAGAAAGCAGACGAGGTAGACTATTGCTGGGTTTGAAAATATGAATGAGCACATCAGAAATTCTCGTATTGGGAGACATCTCAGACCTCAAACTGTGCATACTCCTTTTACGTTGATATTGGCACATATGTTTCTTCTCTATCAAGGTGCAGCTTTGGTTGATATTCAATACTAACGTCTACAAGCAAGCGGGTAAAGAGCCATACTGACATGATTGGAAATTGGCATATGTCAGGATACAGATACATTACTCGAATGAATCATACAGAATGTGCGTTGTCAGAAACATGCGCGTTTCTTTAATTGAGACCTACCATCTAGCTTTCGGATTAACCAATTTTCTTTTCTGGTGACTTTGCTAGTCCCGAGATATAGTTCAAGCTTTGAAGAGGCTGTGAGGCCTTCCTCAGTCACGGTCTCAAAAGACCTGATACGGTATAGCACTAACATGGGCGTATTACAACCGTGAAATTCTCAGGGGCGAATTTCGTGTGTTGTTCTGTTGTACAGCTGACGAGATGGCATCCAAATAGCGGTACCAATTGATGTGAGAAATAAAAGAGTAATCAATCTGATAGCCTCGTTTGATGTGACCAGCTAGAAACCCTTGTCATTCTGTTCAGCTATCACAGGAAGGTTTTGGACACTCAGAAATCACTCACTCAACCAAGACTTGGAGACGATCCTTGAAAATGCAGAAATCTTTCAGAAAGACCCCCACAGGTCAAAGTTTTAACCCTCGCCGACAAGGAACAGCTCAATACATATTGTGGTACAGAAATGGGGCACCTAATGTATATTCCTACCACCATAAAAGATTTTCTAATAACTCTACTGGCAACAAAGGTCTCCAACGTCATGAGAGCCCTTTTTGTGTACAGGGGAAAGCTGTCCGAAGAAACATTGGGAAAATGATACCATAGAGGAATTCAGAAAAACAAAAAAAAAAACATAATGCTGGAGCATCCAGATCCAATTGTTTTGGGAAAGAAATTTCCAAAAATCAAGAAAAAGCCGATGAAATATCAACGTGATCAATAGCCAAGCTTATTAACGAGCTCAATCGGTTTGGAGATACATCAAAGAACTCATACTAGTCAAAAGCTAATCCCTTAAGGATCTCCCGACTGCACAAGTGGGGTTATGAGGAGGTGGGATTGTGATCTGCATGAAAGATCTACACCGTCGGGAATAGCGGCAGCTACCGGGCCGTAATATACACCATCCACGCCATGTAGTTGTACTGTTCTCTAGTCTAAACTATCGGCAAGGTCTACATTTTGCATTCTGACTAGGTGATTGCAAGTACTCAATTTTGTGAGGCGGGGTGAAAGGAGGGCATTCAATAGTTTGTACTGCGGTTCAACAATGAGAGTTTTCTTCTTGTTAAGATTACCAAGTCATTTCTAGTGAACCACGGTCATTTGAACTTTTCAATGTCTCAAATTGATCTGTGTCCCGAACGGTTGGATACCCTAAGTGAGAGCAATCCGGTCAAATTCGACTTTCTCAGTGTCTCAAATTGAATTGTGTCCCGAACGACTGGATACCCTAAGTGAAAGAAACGCGGTCAATTTCCGTCCAGTAATCTAACCATATCTACAGCCTGAAACTATGAGAGTGATGCGGATATGAATTGAATTTAGTTTTCTCTGCGTTGTGGACATTGACTTGCTAGTTCAATGATTTCACTCATGGAGTCCATCTTGTCTAGATGACTTGCCCCATTGAGAGAAAAGGCGGTTGCAATTAGCAGGGCCATAAAGTGCATGTAGACAACACAAAAGATTTGATACCGTCTTTTCTGATTTTGAAACGAGTTTCCAACATTTCGTGAGTTGCTAAATATCATGAAATTGTTTATCACTTGACGAATGGTACAGTTAACCAGATACAATATTCTTACTATGAAATGTTTTCCTCACTACCCCTAACACAAATGTGTGATGAATGAAAGCAAATGTCATTGATGGGCAAGAGGATTAAAACCAAAGAATGCTGACGAGACTTCAATGCCACATTCTTATCACTGGTAGGGGAGCAACTTGTTACATTGAATTGAATATGACTCTACGAATGCTGGAAGAGACTCTAATTCAGAACTAGTGAAAGAGACACCTATTCAATTCCCTGATAAAGCATTCGTAAATTGACCTACCAGATTAAACTTGATAATATTCCTCCGCTTGAACATCAGAGAATGATCATTCCTGGTGGGGAGAGCCCATCCACTGCATTCGTATGTAATTACTGAAAGACTGACTACCTGATTCTTTTTTGGTAACACAATGACAGCACATATGCAGTATAGAATAATAGCAAAGGACAAGAAAAGAAAACACGCATACGTGCAATGAAGACGCACTTTCGCCATTCATTGAACTACACACTACATACTCATCAATGTGGAGTATCTCTCTCTACTTGGTCAACCGCGCCCTCCTCCTTCACTAGAAACTCGGCCCAAAAGAAAAGGGGTAAAACCTCATTGAGAAGATGTGAAGTTATTTTAGGAAAGAGGAGGCAGGGGACGACAGGGTCGATCACGCATGCGGTATTGCTTCTTGCGGAGAAGATCTTGTGGAGAACGTTGTTTACAGTAAACGAGCTCCCTGTATCGTGCACGTCCCTGACTCTTGCACGTTTTTTAACTATTATATATAACCACTTTAAAAATTTATAATAATTCGAATTGATAAGATATTAATCTAAGATTCAGTTTAATATATATTGAGATATATAATAATATAATAAAGCTATAAATTTTTTTAAACTTTATATTTTAATAAAATGTTAATCTTTCGATCCCTTTTTTGTATACAATTCCCCCTCTTTTTCTACTATTATTAAAATATCAACCTCCAACTTTTCAAAAAGCTTTATTACTTTCTTTAAATGTTAAATCTATAATATTAAAATATTTTAAACTCTTTTGAACTTTTTTAACAGATAATCCTAATAATTTTAAAGCTCTTTTTGCTTTTACTTTAGAATTCTGTATAATTTGATAATTAGCTTTTCTTTAAACTATTCTAATTATAGCTTCTATATTCTTCCTTTCTTTTTTAGCTTTTTTTGGGCTTTCTCTTTCATTTTATCTTTTTTTTATACTTTAATATAAATGCCTTTATTAATTGATATCCCCTAGCTTTTACTACTATATTAGGGGACTATATTTAAGCTTCGTTAACCTTTTCCCCTAAAAGATTTAAATATTTAGATTGAGTTCTTTTCTTTTTTTTCGATCTTTAAAGCTTCTTCTAAACCCTTCAATCTATATAATTGGATATCAATTTAAGCTGTATTTGTTAAAGCTATTTTAAAAAGCTTCTCCGTTATCTCTAGGTTAGGATTTTAACGAAATTCGAGTTTTAAACAATAAAAGACTTTTAATATATATGATGTTTTAATTTTATTTTTTATTAATAATATTAATATAAATGATAAAAGAAACTCTAGTTTAATTATAGAAATAGTAATATTTTTATTTATAGGATATATTTCTGTTTTTTTAAAAAGAATATAGAATATTATATATCGTTTTTGTTTAACCTTGAACTTTTCGAAATATAAGCTAAAAATTGTATTTAATTATTCCAATAATGCTTTTATTATTATACAAGAATAAATTAAGTTTTATAGTATATTAATTTGAAAGGAGAAAAAACAATCTAATATCAAAAAGTTATAATTAATATATAGACTAAGAAGAAAAAATTAAAACTATAATCTTCAATTCCTTATATTTTAATATAAATTCTATATTAATATAGTTAGAATGCTTATTCATAATTAATAAATAATACCCTTTTTTCTGCTTTTTAATATATATAATATTAAAATATTTTTGTTAGCCAAATAAAGTTAAATATATCGAAAAATCATCTATTACTTAATACTCCAAAATAAACTTAATCTCTATATAATACTGTATTAACCTAAATATTCTGAAAATCTTTAGAACCTTTTTTATAAATTAAAATAAATAGAAGGGCTGTTTTATTAGTATAAATATATATTAAAAGGCTAATAAGCTTTTTTAATCCATTCTATCTAGTTTTTGTTATTTTCTTTTAATTGTATATACTAATACTTATAATTTTTATTATTGATTTATTTATTTTAATTATAAAAACCTTTTTTATTCTAATTGTATATATTTTTCGGAAATATATTATATTTTTCGATCGTTCTTATTAACTAAATAAATAAAAAAGAAATATTAATAAAAGCTTTTTAAATCATATTATTTAACAATAATGACAAATGGGCTTAACTAAATTATAAAAGTATTCAAACATTCTAATATTATTAGCTTTTACATACAAATTATCAATTATAGTAAAATATCAACATTTAAAACGATCGATCTTTATACCTCTTAACAAAATTCGTAATCCAATTCTTTCTTATAAAATGGCCTATAATCTCTTCTGCGAAATTCCGGATTATATTACTAATAAAAAATATAGATCTCTATATTAACTTATTAATCTAATTAATAAAACATTCTCTTGCTTTATTGAAAAAGATTAATATATATCAACATATACTACTATACAGAAAATGGTTTTGCCTTTATAACGTTTAGAATAGTATAGAACGATTAACTTTATATATTTTAATTATCTGAAAATATTTAGGATATTTTTGCCCTTTAATATAATCTAATATAGCTTTTATACAAGCCTCTGAAAGCATTTCGTTAGGTTTTGAATCCATGGTGTCGATATTTTAAGAGTCGAAAAAAAGCGTGCACGATCCAGGGAGCTCGTTTAGTAATGTAATTGTTCACAGGTGGGGAAAATTGGAGTGGAAAAAAAATCAGTTGCTCAATAGGAGGACTACCGGTGATTGAAAATGAAGTAGGCAAGTAACCAACCGTTGTACCCTTCTATCATCGTCGTCATCATCATTGATGTGTTCAACCAACAAATGAGATACAAGATATACAAGAAAGAAAAAGAAAGAAAAAGAAAGAATAACAACTCATCAATTTCGAAACACTAATGACAAACTTAAATTGCCGTAACCTTAAAAGAAATTGAGTAGGAGAATATTTAATGTTATAAATCGAAAATTGATTATCGATATCATCAAAAGTAAAGATAAAGAAACAAAGAAGATTTTTGTATATGAAGGTGTGCTGTTTTTGTTTTGTGCCCATGATTTATATATGTACCCTGCCTAGTATTCTGTGTCATCGAGAGGCGTGTGATTATATTCCGTTGGTTGTAAGATTATATTTACGGTAGAAGCAAGCACGATGTCACATTTTGCGTAGGGGGTGTGTGAATAATTGGATTTTGAAGATATTTAACTGTCCCATCCGCAATGGTTGGTAACTTGTCAAAAGGAAAGAAGGTGATCATCCTTTTCCCTCTCCTGTTTGGTTCACCGTCGCTTCTTTTTGGTCAGGAAGCGGGTAATTAGCCTGTGCGTGTATTGAGCTGCTCCGTAGAATACCAATTCTGATCTGGACCACGCAATGTAATCAATCTTCGATATTGTGATGAATACTCAAGACAAGACTCAAATGGAAAAGAGCCGCATTCAGGGCCAGAAAAGGGTTCTAAACCCTTGAACGCCAAAAGACCTTAGCAAATCTCACATTGATAGATAATATGCACAAACTTCCCAAAAAGTATTCTGGGTTCAAATCCTTGTCAGGAATTCAAAATATCGAGAAACAAAATAGGAAAATATGTTACGTGGAATATTTGATGTCGAATTCTCCAAGTGCAACTTCGTATAAAGGTTGCAAGCCACAGTGTGCTCCTGGCGAACTGAAGCCATCTATGTTAGCAAATCTTGTACGCTTGGTCGATGACATACGGATCTCCACCCATACATTGCACCAGATCTAAAGCTTTTGCACCTGTGAGACTGGAAACCACCCCTCCCGTGCAAAGCTCCTGGAAATATCATTGCCACCGAAGTCTCTGACTGGACCGATCGCACGGGAAGCTGAACATGTTCCTTGATCGATATCGCTGTCTCGGAAGAAGCATTAGCAACAGATCTTTCTCCACCTTCGGAGAGACCCAATCACACTTTATCTGAATACATATGCAACTAGAGAACATGCTCATGCAATCCTAATCAGTGCCCGCAACTAAAGATTCTGGCGGATGATCTGCAATCGTGAGGAACCAGATCTTTATGCCCCAGCGATCGACAGTTAAGACCTGCAAGGGAACATCATAGAAGGGCAACTCTTTCAGCCACGCAGCCACGCAGCCACGAGGGGAACTAAATGATTGAGGGGCCAATCGGATATATTTTTTTTTTTGGTGAACTGCATGTTGGATGTCTTGTAGAACTGTTTCTTTGGTTGGTCTGGATACGAGAGGCGCGGGAAGAAGTAATGGCGGCAAGGTCGCTCAAAGAAAAATAGCGATATGGAAGATGGAAGGAAGTAAGGGGAAGAAAGGATGAAGAATGGAAAACATCTTGAAACTACAATCCAAAATGTCCGAATCAGAGTGTAGGAAAATGAAATGATAGTTCATTTTGACCAAGTTCAGCCTTCCGTTTATGCTCCACGTGTACAATTAACGGGTTTTATACACGAGTGAGTAAACGGCTTGAAAGTAAGACATCAAGAAGCGCTCTTGAGCATTCTTTCACTGGGCACTGGTCCCCAACATTTGTTTTCACTTCCCCAATTAGACCATCTCCAATTTTGTAAATTAAAAAGTTACCTGCTAGGCCCTCGGGCCTAGCCGTCCTACATAGTCGTGGACTGAAAACGGACGTTAATGAAATCAATCAATCAATCAATCAATCAAGCATTCTTTCACTACCTCTGCTCTGGTCTTAGGCTAATGTAAACGTTTTCTCAACTTGAGATATGAGACCACCACTACGGGAGTCACGCAGGCGGATAAAGGAAAATATGATAGTTCCCCCATAGATAGTTGTATCGTCCAGCGCTTAATAGCGAGACATACACAAGCCACGCTCGGCAAGCATTCTCCTAGAGCTAAGATGAATTGAATTAACATATGAATTAATATATGATGAACAAGAAAGCCGACCTGCGTACGAATCTGATGAACTCAAGCCATCTCAGTTCCACGCGAGTGCGGTCCGTTACGAACTTCCTTATAGCTGTAACGAAATGGGGAAAATCAATTCAGAGTTTCTTATATCAATGCCACAAAAAGTGAAGACTCACATGCGTCAAATTTGACGCCGTGTTCAAAATAAACACGTTTCTATGTCTCTCGTTTCATTGAAAGCTTGATGAATAATTTGTTAACGTTCGTTGCCACTTGGACCTCTCGGTATTCTTCTTGTTCACGCACGATACAAGAAACATACTCGGTATGAATGAGTTGCTTTTTCTATATATAGAATATATAAGGATATGTATATTTTTTCCAAGAGGTTAGGAGTTTAGGAAAGTTAAGAAGTTAAAAAAAACCTATGAAGTCATGATCATGAGGTTCTGAGCCAGTCGGTGATGCTTCTATATTCGGAAGAGGATGCAGATGAAACAATTGTCTACCTACCTATCATGGATATCTTGAGCTTATTAAGATTGATTATTCCGTTCTTAGGAACATCCCCCGATCGGACGGGAATCTGGTATGGAAACTGAAATTCCCCGTCAATTTCAACGAGTTGGATCACATCGGCGATACTTGATAAATTTTGACTTTTTCAAAGTTGGTAGCAAAAGCAAATAATCATACCATATAGGAACAAAAAGCAAGGACTCGTACTGTCATCATAACCCAATCCATGAATCAAGTTGGGCTGCGTGCAAAATAAGAGAGTTTTTTCTTCTTCTTTCCTTATGATCAATCTATTGAATAATAACAATGATAATAATACCTAGTAATAACAACAACAATGATAATGACGATGATAATAATGTTATTGATAACAACAACAACAATAATAGAAATGATAACAATAAAATAGATGTGGGGGGGAGGGGTTGGTTCTCTCAAATCTACATTTCTGTCATCGCACCGAAAAGGGATGCATGTATGTATTGTATTTGGAGAAGCTTTGTTAATAACCTTGGAAGTCGAGAACCAGTGAGGTGATGCGATATGTCATTGTATACAATATGAATCTAGGCGCATACTTGCGAGGAGTACCAAAACTTAGCATTATCTGAGACGAGACGAGACGAGACAAGATGATAAGATGAGAGCACAATGAATCATTGAGATCATGTTAATCTCTACATTTCCAATTACCTGCCTTGCCTACCTACCGAGAGGCCATACATATGCAAGAGCGAGACAATATTCCCCCAAGGTAGTATTTTACATATTGCAACGCATGTACATACATCCTATAGCAACTGTGTGATGACATAGGAGAAGTGTGATATCTTGACAAACTAGTAATAACTTATTATGCATTATCAACTTCGGAGGTGATCGAATATCTTTCGGACAATAATCATATAGACGGGATCTTCATCTAGAGATCTTCATCATCTTGACATGGGATCTGGTTGAACCCTTGGTGCTGTGGTGCGGAATGTCCCTTTTGGATATGACGATCGGTATTTTAATGAGAGTTGTGGGGTTGCTGGATGCATTTGTTATGTTGTGTTGCCGTACATATATTGACTTTTTTCAATAGGGCGAAGGTTCGTTATAAAGCGGAACTCAAGATGGGATTGGGGATTGGACATGGCACGAGCAGAGCTCAGCTTGGTGAGCAGAATCCCGCCAGGTCTGTAAGCATATGATGTTCATTCTGTATGCTCTCATGATCTATCTGCAGTATGTATGTTGTTGAACCCGAGTCAATTATAAGATATATAGGCAGGGAGTAGAGTTGAAGATAGGCAGATCTTAGATGAAGCTGACAATTACCCGAGAGAATTGAGAGAATTATGAATAAACTTCCTTCTGTGGTTTCCGTGGTTTGAGGTTTCTGAATGTCCCTAGAGTCTAGATCCTAGCCCGTGACATATTGGGGCATGTCTTCATAGAAAACGGTCACTGTGCCGTAAGCCACAATATCATTGATTGAACGGCACTGCATTTCAATATCGATATATTGGGCCAATCCGGCTAAGTTCGGCTGGCTGTGTAGGAGGGGGCACAGTTGGCTATTATGCCCAGAAATCACAGTGGATATGATACTTCGTAGGATTTATCGATACATTGGGAGTGTCCTCGACTCCTGTCCTCGTCACTTTGTGAATTCTCTTACAGCGGTAAAGGTCTCAAGTGGCGGGGGGAGTCACTCATTGTTTCTTGCATGCATGCATCACAACAACCAGGATCCTGCGTTGCAATACAAGGCTAAATGACAGCGTCGTAGATATTGATTCTTCCGAAAAAAAAAACAATTAATGCACATGTCTGGCCAAGTGGTAACTTGTATGGAGTACCGATGGAAGGGTTCGGTTGGAAATCTCAGGATCATCTCAGCAATATCTCCATAAAATGAAGAGATATTCGAAGCAGGCATCAGGGTTTTAATATGCATGCGATCGGTCGATGATCACACCAATTTTGGTATGGTTGTGTGTTCTCGTGTAGACCTGTTAGGAAATATCAAGTATAATATAGGTCGCAACAGCTTGTGGAACGGTGATATTGATGAGCAGCGATGCTGTATGGGCTATAGTGTTTGTTTAACCGTGAGATGATAACTTCTGAAGGATTGACAACACAATGTATCGTATCATAAAGAAAATTTCTCAAGATATTCTGAAAAGTAGCAAGATTCCAATATGAAGATATAGCATAGACTGTACAGTACAGTCAGTACAGATGTCTAGGTGATGACTCGTACATGAAAGAAATGATCCGTCACATGTGAGAGCAAAAAAAAAAACGAGGAGGGGAAGACTGGAGAAATTTGTCTCAGCCTAACGTTTAATTTTCCATTCCATTCCAAAGGTGGATTAGATCGACGGGTTGAGACCTTGAGATCTTAGCTGTCACGATCTATCATATGAGTAAGAATTTTATGCTGGCCACACGGGTCGACTTCTTCTCTCACGAAGCTTCATTGAGATATTGGCGCTCCCGCTCCCGCAAGCCTCAAACCCATCGGTAGGGAATAATCGTACGACTTGAATCCTTCCCATCAACATTTTGGCTATACTCCCCGAAATCTACGGATCTTTTATTGGTAACTTGATAGGTCATTGATAGCTCCCTCGTCATATTAGTTTGTGAAAATACTGGAAAGTTTGATATGAAACCCAGACCTTCAAATTGCAAGCGCTTGTGAAGTTGTACGGCCTAAACTAGTTGTAGCCTGTGGACTTTGAACTCGTGTGATATTACAATCTCAACTCCAAGACTTGCGGTAAATTAGAGTTAATTATGCCCAATTGTGTGAATAATGATAAATCACCAAAACGGCCAAGAACCTTATTGAACTTTCGACAAGGGGTCCGCCGATTTACAGTGAGAACTGATGGAGATCCCGTCCGAGCCCAGCATCCGCTATATCGTTTTCCGTCTTTGATATCCGTTTTGTTAAGATCTTTGTCAAATGAGATGGCTCATTCATGGCTTCACTAGTGTATGCTCATCTACGGAGGAAGTTCGAGATGCAGAAATGAATCGATAAATAAACGTGGCTATGCTCTACAAGCAGATATCCCCTATCCGTTATTAATGTAAGCCACCATCTGTCTAGGACGCTAGTGTACAACATTTGGGTATCAACATGGAACTAGGTATAGAAGCAGGAGAAGAATTTCGGAGGCTGGGGCAAGGTAAAAAAGATGGGAAGGATTCTTTTGACAGTTAATGATAGCTACCTGAACCCAAGCCCATAACTTGTACCTTAGTTTCTCAAGCTACTGTGAGTATTTATCCTTCTGGCCAGATTTCGATCGCAAATTACGTACTATGAGTTCATACAGTATAATTATATCATTAGCACAACAACTTGTCATCCCTTTTCCCTGGAATCATGTTGAATGCATCCAATAGATATCAAAATGAGGTGGTGGGGAGATCCAGAAACGTGACTGGGTGTCTGAGGCACCAAATAGCATATAGCCTATTGATCTTCGATCTAATAGATGACAATTAAATTATATATTTTTTTAAAAAAAAACAATTTCAAGACTTTTGAACAATAGAAGATGTGAAGCATTCCCCACTTTTAACTTTCGTTATTGATAATAATAATAGATATTTAAACTTAATTCCTAAATAAAATATTAAGAAAATTGTTTCTATTTCTATTTTAATATCTTTAATTTGATATCATAAGTACCTAGGTACTTATAAGAATAGAATTATCAATATGAATATTATATAAATAATATCAATTATTCTAAAAGATGTATTTTATAATGATTTTGAAGTTGATGATAAACCTACTTACTACGACAAGGGGTGTCACCCCTCGCCAACGCTAAGGGTTTTAGCTTAAGTCGAGAATCCCTTAATTATACAGTAAAGCCATCTTTACTGGGTGGCTTTACTATAGTGATGTGGTGATATAACAGTTCGTAAAGTATCAAAAATATGTCTTAAAGTTAAAAATCATTAAAGCTAAGTATCCTGGCAACCATGTCGTCAAAAAAAAAACCGTTGCACTTCGAGCAAGGCTTATTTATCCATGAATCTCGCGTGGCTACTGTGAGATGAACTCCATGTCAACCTCCTACTTGTGGGTCAGATCCAAAATTATGTCTTTCTAAAAATCTTGCTAAGATTGTTTGAATCTTGGATCCTTCCGATGGGATCAGCTCATGTTCGGGGAATATACCACCGGACAAGCAGTAGTGAGTGATCAACACCCACCTATCATCGAGAGCCCCTTGGCAACAGTAATCCTTGAATGGTATCGATTTTTTCGGAACTAGTGGTAAATACGGTCAGGACTTTTTCTTACTGTAGTGGTTTATTATCTTGTATCACAGACGCAGGTCGATCTTAAGTCTCAAATGAATTAGAGGAAACAATAATATCAAGTGAAGAAATTCAAGTTTTTCTGGTATGGCTTAATATAGGTTATACTTTTATACCTCCCTCGTATTTAATGTTTCCATCCAAGCCACTGGGGCTTGCTTGCAACGCACTGTGATACACACGTGCGTGCGAACGTAGACGTTGAGATCCTGAATGCTGTATTGTAATGTGATTGGTTGGGAGAGAGGACCATCTACGGGGCGGTCGCTTGGACGTAGGATCCCGAGACATGCAGCTGTCAAACTATTTACTGGAATCCCAGGTCATGATTTCGAACTAAGAATTACGAGGGCTATCCTATCCTAAGATGAAGTCCGAAGATACCAGGATACAAATGGGACAAAAATAATTATCAGTCTTCGATAAACCTGTGTGAGATCCAAGCTTATGATTCGTGATATTCAACGTTTTTGTGAGTGTGGTGTAGACACTTCCGAGATCCATTGTAGTTTCTTTGCGGAACAATACAGTACAATTACATAGTTGGAGCTTAGGGATCAACAAGCTGAATGAAAATCCTCCTGGATCATCTTGGCAAGGGGGTGCAGGATGGGACTAAGCTTGCAGTATCTCCGTCGGCAAAATACCTCGATGAGACGAATTGAGATTGTTAGACAACGTCACAACGATAACCGCGACCATAAAAGTCAGGGGTGGTCATATGCCGATATCTGAATTAAGAAGATCTTCAATGCAATTTCTGCAGTATCAAGGGTTTAATTGCCGACAATGGAAAAGAACTGTTGGTGTTGAGTCTTAAAATGGTAGAATGTATAATAAGAATAATTCTGCTTAGTGCATGATTGCATGAGTTTATGACTGCTGTGATAGGTTCCATTGAGGCAATGAATGTTAATAACTTTGAGAATGGTAAGTAGTAGTATGCCCATATATCACCTTATCGTCTGCAGCTTATTAGAGAACGTAACATAATCGGACTCCATACTTGGTGGAAGTTCCGGGCTATGGTCTTATCCCTTTTCTAATCAGCCGACATTTGTTTCGCAACGCCTGTTTGCTAATGGCTACCAAAGCAGGAATGAAAGTCAGCAATATGATAAAAGGGAAGTGATCTGTCATGTAGCCTTGTAGAGATTGTGCCTTATTCTTTGAAAACAGACTAGCTCATTCTGGTTAGGAGGTCGAGCCACCATGTGCTCCTCCGCCAGGGAGTTTCTTTCAGACATCCGACAAATGTGCAATTCAATATTCATTCTGGTCATTTGTGAAGAGGAAAATATATAATACTTCAGAGTCCATCACAATTGAAGGTACTTTTGTACGAGCAAGATTGAATAAAGGCTAGCAAAAGCCCCGGCATGTTGGTGTTCCATGACATTGATAAAGGGCGGCAAGTTGAGGCAATATGCGAATCTATAACGAATATCAAGTTGGTAACACGATAGGTACGCAGGATGATATGTTGTACAATATGCGAACAGAGGGTGAGTGACAAATGGGCTTGACGATTTGTCCGTCAGCTCTTGGTATGGATTGTGCAAGCGGTACCACCTATTGATGAAGGCGATCCTAAAGGTTCAACAGAACACGATACGTACGGTCTAAGAGTGGGCAGTCCAGGTAGCACGATCTCCAAAACATGGCCGCGTATCTGGATACTGCACGTGGTGCAGAACGAGATGTAGGGGGTTTTAAGTTTTGATAGGCAGCGATATATGAATCCTGCTTGCTGTACGATGTACCAGATGTAGATATCATGCTTATGTGACTTGTTCGGTGTTTTTGCATCTACCAGTAACTGATCTTCCACTCCAGATTCTAACTCCACTCCAGATTGCCACGAAGGGCCGCCAAGTAATAATTGTAACAGGGTCCCGATCTAAGGTGCATTAGTCCAGGATTTCCTGCCGAACCCATGAATAAGTGATTATGGTTGCAGAACTCGTAACGGGTAGCAGGTTGGTAATGATCGGAAAGCTTTTAGATGGCGATTTAATGAATTATCGCAAGAACAACAGGGTATGGGATGCTTATCAAGTCAAAAATCGAAAAGATGTGTATTTGTGATTTTTGTGGATCATATAGTTGACGATCGGCCCCTTGAATGTGATTCAAAAGTACAGATCTTAGGTAGTGATGGTCTCGGCGATGTGATACAATCGAGAGAGTTATCCGGAAATTCTGATTCTTTTCCTCTAACGGCTCGTTGCTAGGAAGGTATTACAAGTGGTTAAATGGGCTGGTCAGGTAGATATGCTTGAACATTTGGCACTAGAATAACGCCACTGATTTACCCCATTGTTGTCAAAATAATGAGTAATGAGTAATGGGTATCGGTCACAATTGAACCTGTATGCTAAAATATCAAATCCCGATATTATATACGGAGTACAGTATATAGAGCGAGCCTATTCAATCGTTTGAATTCATACAATTGAAAGGTAGTATTTTAATATGAGAGGACATTTTGAGATTCGAATTAGAAGATTAAGTTTTTCTAGGCTACCGATCGTTCTTATACGCGAGGAAAGTCAATAAACGAAAGGGGTAAACAATCTCTGCTCCTTCTATATAAATAAAGTTCAGTTCATGATATCATTTAAATATACTTTTTCTTTGTACGTTCCATAATCACACACATCGGTACGATAAAATCTAGAACCTTTTTTTCCCCATCCTATTGAATCTACTTGGCGCAGCCTCTATCTTCGAGTTCTTTCACTCACTACAGCTACAGGCCAAGTTCCCTACTAAGCCTACTCATATACCCATTTCATCACTCTTCCCTTTCACCACCCCACAGCCCACAAGTGAACCCCTCCCATTCATCAATTTCTCTCCCAGACCTCCACCCACCCATTACACTGGCGACCTTTACTGGCATTATCGACCGACCCATGGTAAACGTGTGCAAGGATATGGCAGAGCACATCCACGTATCTCATTTAGAATCCCCGCTGGCTCATCGTAAACTCGCAAATCTCAAGATTAGCTTGCCCCTCGTCCTAGAGCTCTCGGATTTTAGATTCCTTGCCGTTCGCCTACAGTAGTTTAGATAGCGGCCCACCTGCGATTCAACTTGGATGTTGGTTTATCTGTATCTCAATATTCCTATACTGTACTACTTACTATCTTGCAGTAGCGTAAGATACAGATGTTGAACTAAACAAACCCTGAAAATATTAAAGTTTCTGTCTTCAATTAGGTAGAAGGTTCAAGAGAATCATCATTCATGGCTGATGAATGGCCTCAATACGACCCATATCACCACCCATTCAACTTCCCTGCCAGTTGTGCCCTGCTCTTTCTTGCTTTGCCGCTACTACTTTAATCCTTGGTGACGGTTTGAGATCGCCTTAGCTACGACTCTTGTCTTCTTAGCCTTCGATCCCCATCCATTATTGTTTAGCCATCATCTCAAACATCCCACAGTTGAACCTAAAAATTAAATCATACCTAAGCAAAACTACCGGAGACTAAACAGATCTCTTCCCTTTGATCTAGCTCTATAAGGCTAAGAACAACAATCCAAACTACGGCTAGCTTGACAAGTGACGGCTCGAATCCGCTTGAACTTAAAAGTAGTGCACCACGATGCCGCTTCCTCCCACCCATCCCGCTCGACTACTTACATATTAGACTTACAACTACAACTACTCCGTAGGTAGCTGATCTTCACACGAAATATTCTTATTTGGAAGTGGTTTTACAAACTTCGAGTTTATAGCATTATACATACCTTCTTCTACCTTATTCCTTCTGAACTGTATTGCCTTTGCAGTCTTTGTGCTTCTTTATTTTACTCATACTATTATTATCCTATCAATTGCCTTACCAAACTTGAGAAGCTCACCTGCCCTGTTGTGTCCCTCGTTCTTCTTCCCACACTTTCACAAACCTTTACACCGAGCGAAACCCAATCGAGGAAAGCAACCAGCCTCCACACTGTCATAGCCTACTACTCCCTCCCTTCTCTTCTTCCATTCCTTCAGTATCGAAACATTGATCATCCCCGCCTTTCGATTAACATTTCCTCACGAAGCATACGTACCGTACCGTATCTTGTATTGTTTTTCACCTCGATCAACACAAATACGAAGCCAATTGGAAAATTACTCGTCTGATCAAGAAACCTCGAACTTTTTATGTGGATTTTGAATCCTCATTACGCTGCAAAAGATTTCTGGTCCAGATCAAAAAAAAAGTCTCACTATATTTAGGCGGGCTTCTCCCCTCCAATTTCCCTCTGTGTAATCGAGCCTCATCCTGATCGAACGGATATATTGGGATAGCTGCGCTCAGTTCAGATTCTTGAAACGAATCGACTGGATATTCTCACCACTTACATCGCCCAAAACCACATACATACACAAGAGACCTGTGGTTGGCAAATAGTCACACCCAGGTAACGCATCGATTGCCTCACTTTGGGACTTTTGATAGGAGAGTCGGTAGCAATCGGTCGAGTGTATATACATAGGCACGAACCACAAATTACAAAGTTCAACTTCTTCACCAATTCGATACTCTCTAATTAAGTATTAGCTAGAGCAATACAAAGGGCTTCATTTTCCTGTCAGCCGCACGCCATCTAATCGTTCTGCCTCTGGATTCTTACAATCAACTGCATTCCGTTCAGTGCTTAAGCAACACTAAGAGAAATCGTACAGAGATTACTCGAGTTGGGGGAGATTCGCAGATGCTTAGGTGAACAAGTGTTACGGTAGCACAAACGATCGGAACCGGAAGAGCACGATATCATTCCACGCATGTTTCCGAGCATCTAATCTGTTCAGATTCGAGTGAAATACTTTTAGATCCTGCAATGGAGGGCGCGGAAAGCGGCAGTAGGTCGAGGTCAGTTTTCTCATTTATCTTACTCTCCTTGGATGACTCGATTCTTCTCAGGCTTATTCTGATCCAACACAGCCCAAGCTGACATTCATATATCATTAGTGGCATCCTCTCCATCATGAACCGCGAACATATCGAGCGCAATTAATACAGACCCAAGATATATCCAATCACATCCAATGGCTGCACCGACTACTGCCAGTCCCTGCATCCGCTCAATACTCTAATGGCGCACCATACTCAGCAGGGTGGCCGGGCCCCTCGCACACGGGCCTCATATCTCCACCAGAGTCGCGGAGGACGTCGAACGATAAAGCACCCCCCTCTTCCATTGCAGACTAATACAAGTCATCGACAATCTCTACCATCAATACAGGAAGCTCTAAGTAGCACTTCTACCAAACCTGGACCATATGCCTCACCTGTATCTGCCTCTGTGCCGCCGCCGCATCCGCAGAACCCCTACACGCAACCTCAGGTACTACCGCCGCCACGAACATATGAGCAGAGGGGGTCATTTCAACCAACTCAATCGCGGCAACCTTCCCCTCCCGTGCCTGTTCAGCCACCGCCTTTCTCGCGCCCAGATTTCGATGCAAGGAACTTTGCTGAACCAAGGAGACCCTCAATATTACATCCCTCAATCTCACAGCCTCCACCAGCCAATTCCTACCCGGCGCCTAGATATGAGGCCCCTAGATATGAACAGGAGCCGAGAGTTGTGGAAAGATTCGTTGAAAGGTCGATGAATGAA
Source organism: Monilinia fructigena (assembly GCA_003260565.1). Classification (NCBI taxonomy): domain Eukaryota; kingdom Fungi; phylum Ascomycota; class Leotiomycetes; order Helotiales; family Sclerotiniaceae; genus Monilinia; species Monilinia fructigena. The sequence goes on from QKRW01000086.1 coordinate 41,657, forward strand.
TATACTCAGCCGTCTCCGTTGCATAACCAAAATCCCTATGGAAACGCTGCAGCCCAGCCAGTTCACCCTTCTCATCCCCACCACATGGACAAGGCTACCCTCAGCCACCTTATCCACCACGAGATGATAGAGATCTAAGTGCTGCTGGGTATAAGAATTATAAAACTCAAAATGAGCCTTTCAATCAAGGTGTAAAACGACAACTTGAGGTGTGGGATGTTGATAATAATATAGCTCAAGTCAGTCACCCACTACATTGTACTCTAGAGTTATTAACTAACAGATTCAAAGATCAATGTATCTAGCACTAATATACAGGAATGGTCACGTCATTTTTATACAATAAGCCAAGAGCAACCGCGCTCCCATATTGCAATCCCAGAAAGATCGCCTGAAGTCAGAGACATTGAAGAAATGTTGGTCAAGGGCCACCGAATTGTGAATTGCCTTGAACGCATGTTGGCGACTGCTTTACAACAGAAGCATGCGGACGAGCAATCTCGCGGTGCCAGATTGGCTCCAGATTACGATGATGAGAGCGTTTTCGCCGATGATAGGCACCATCAAAATTTTTGGTGGGCCGGATAACAAAAAACGTCGAGGGGTAAGTAATTTTTTTCCCCTCCGTGCTGCACAGAAGTTTCTAACAATTGGACAGCGCGCTGCCCCACCAGGTAGATGCCACAGCTGTAACAGAGCGGAAACTCCTGAATGGAGAAGGGGGCCAGATGGAGCTCGTACTCTCTGCAACGCATGTGGGTTACATTAATGCAAAACTTACCCGCAAAAACACGATGAAGCAGTCACAAGGTTCAAACCGGATCATCACTTAGACCCAAATCTTCGGAGGATCATTCACCCACGGTCATGACCCCATCCAGCAACGCCTACTAAATGAGAGGTATATTACCGAAGCACAGACCTAATGTATAAAGTATTCAGCGTTACGGAGCATGAAGATCTCTCGCGATTGTCATCATGGAGTTACGGAGACTTTTGATCGGAGGATCACGGGAATGGGAAAATTCGCATAATTACACGTCTTTCAGGACGTAGAAAACACATATTAGTCTTGTTCGAGGGTTATGCATGCCAGGGGCATTTTAGCATATTGGCACTCGTGTTTGAAGGAAGGGTTTGTCTGTCGTTTCTTTTTGACAGTGGAAGCATATGAAATTCGCTTCTCGGCGTTACGGTTTGATGGCTACGGCCATGGGCACAACAACGAGTTTTGAGACTCTGGTTTGGCATCTGCATAAGATGGCGTTTTATATAATCCCGCTCGCCAGATGGGGAGTTTTCAGTAGCACGAAATTGTGCAAGAGACTCGGGTCGTGGATCTGGATGCGGGCGGGATATCTTGTTATACCACTTTTATACCATTTTTTTATACCTACTGCTTATTTTCTTATAATATATGGTTTCAGGCACTTGGGTTGCTGGAAGACGCGAATAATTTATCACTGGATTTATTCAAGGAGATTCATTACTTTTCCGTGAGCGAGGGGCTGGAGTTTTTCCACCATATGCGGTTCATCTAGTACAGTCATTAGGGTTGAGCTGAGCTTATGAGGTGATGGAGACGAACATAGGGAAGGTTACATGTGGTATAGGATGGTTCCGGATTAGACGCTTGGATTATGAGATTCGGCAGCAAGGGAGCATACAAAAGTAGGCATGCTTTCAGCGGACGTTATTCGAAGACACAACGTAGAAGTGACTGTATAAATGGGAACGGAAGCGGCGGATGATCTTGCATCTGAATCTGATCTGGTCTAACACTGATCCTAAACTCTTATTTACTCGTCAGATGAATGGACTATGGATCGTAAGTGATCTTAGTGGCGTACAAATATCTCATAATCGAGTTACCAGGGGATAGACTGGGATAAATCAGGAGATAGCATTGGTCAGGGCAAGACAAGACGGCGATGAAAGGAATAAAGATAATGTCTACAAATTGCCCGCCGCTTCATCCATTTTTGTGTATGCTGTGTTTTGCTGTGCTGTACTGTGCTGTGCTGTGCTGTGCTGTGTTATGGGTTATTTTATTCTATTTGAACTTTTGTGTATGGTAAGGTCGGATTTTTCCCCCTTGGGTGATGGTGATTATACTCGCTGTCTTCGATCGTCATCAAATGTGATGCAGAGGCACAGATCGATCCTTTTGAGGCGTTGGGAGATATGCGTCTCGTGAATGTAGAGATTAAAAAAATTCGGAGGATAAGAACAAAATGGCGGCCCCCTCCCCCTTGATCTGGCGCTCGATTTGGCCGAGTGCCATACGTGTGCAAGTTGGTCTGCTGAGATGAAAGGAGATCAAGATGCTTGTGGTGGTTTTGGGAGGCAATCACGTGTTAGAAAAGGGGAAGAGATCAAGGTTTTGGGGATGTGAGTATGGGTATGGGTATAGGTATGGGTATCGGTATGACCAGTGGTGGTACAAACTTGTTAGGACAACGGAGGAAGTTACTACTAGGTGGTAGCTACCGTATATTGTTGTTACCTACATGCAACGAGTGGGTTTTGCGCTTTTTTTCTGGGAGCGAATGAGGTTGATCTGGTGCATTTTGAGTTTGTGATGGCTGTGGGATTGGAAGAGTTTGATTACAATGCAGTGTGGTACCTAGGTACTTGCATGATTTGTAAGAGACATTAAAATTGCTTGGCTAAGAGGGAGATGCTACTTGTATGCAAGTAAGTAGTGATCTGAAATCTCATAATATTTGGCACGATTCATCAGTACGATTCATCGAGACGATCAACATAAATCGTGTATACTGGATATCATCATGGTGCATATTCTTGATTGTCAGATGCTGTGCATGTATAGACGAATACGTATCAGTAGGGATTAGATTTCTAGTTCGATGTTCCAAGTTCACTTGAACCTACAAGTCTGCTTAGCCATTCAAGAGCAGAATAAATACTGACCAAGACAGGTATTTATTCTGGTGGCCATGAATTTGTGCTACTTGAGTGACATTCTCATATCAAAGACGAGAAGGCTTTATACGCAACAATAAGGTGGAAATACGTACGGTGCATAGGGGAGGGGGGGGGGATTTCGTCATGATTGTAAATTCTTATTATTTATATATAAGTATAGTACAGATGTACATACATCTTATATGTACGTGTGACATTGGGTTTCAAGAATGCCGGCAAGTTTAGTGGTAAATATGCGGGCTTCCATATTGTGGGCTGCAGAAACAGAGAGATGAGAAGTGGTTGAATTTTTGATTTATATATTGAGATCGATCGGATCGGAAAGGAAGATTCTGTACGAGGGGTGTGTTATGATTTTCATATTGTGAGAAAATCTAATAGGGCCAAGAAAGGTAGACGAGGGGCAGTGTATGGTGTATGCAAATGGAAAAATATTTTGTGGGGGCTGGATTGGCTTGTGACAAATGAATACTATGTAATAAAGGGGGTAATGCTGGTGTTCATATTTTATTAGTCTGGAATCTTCAGAACTAATGAAAGAATAATGATAAAAGAATGTACAGCAAAGAATATTTCTTCAGGCAGTTGATACTTGAGCCACCACTAATCAAATGCGTAATATAATGTTGTTCGCACCCTCATCAATTTCAAAGCGATAATAAGCACCAAACAAAAAGAGTTTAGGATATCGGATGTGAAGGTACACGGCATATAAAGCAGCTGGGCACATCTAAGCCAAGTGCAGCAAAGTTATGTAAAGCACATTAGAAATTACACACACCAGCATATTCAATCTGCACTTGTGCATATGCTTTGTAACCTCAGGAAATTAAACGTGATTCTGTAGGCTTCCTAAGTGCAGATGTAAGTGAACACGAGGTTTGTTGTATGTGTCGAGACGGTTAGGTGCGAAACCGGCAATCTGCATCAGGTGGGAACACGTGGTCGGTGAAATTTGCGGAGACTTCGGAAGACTGTGAGATCGGGGATCTGAGTTCGTGTTACTTATTGATGTTGCACAGAGATACGGTAGGTTTCTGGGATGGTGATTTGAGAAGATTGAGTATGATGCATATCCTCATAATCTGCGTTTGATAGATGAAATAAACCTTTCGGAGAAGCAGATCTTGCGCCAAATAATTGAACAATATCTGAGGTGCGTATATGGAGCACCTGCATAGAAGTTGACACAAAGGACGATGATAATGTATTTTTTCCGACTATCATTAATAGGGCAGAATCTTGGTTGTACAAGAGCAGTTCAATGATTATCAAAGCTACTCGGTCGTCAATCTTCATCTCTGACATTTCCATGATTCACGATAGCATACGATGTATCTAAAAAAAAAAGTACCACTTAATCGTCTCAAGCCTTAGTGTGATATCTGTTGAGGTAATATGTGCATATGTCTAGGTTGATTTTTTTGGTTCGGTTGTCTTCGGCTCCTGTGTGTACTCAAATCTGGTTCAATCTAGAACTAGATCTACATGTAGTCTGGTGATACTTGAAAGGTTCCTTTGCCTAAGCATGTTTGGCTATTTCTGTCTTAGATCATTTGTCTCAGATCTAAGACCTGGGCCGGAATGATAGTTGTACTCACTATTAAACCAGCGTGAACCAGATTTGTCATCATACTGTATACATCTTGATTGTGTCTTATATTTGTTTTGGGATTGAATGTGGAGGGAGTAACAGGTAGAGACTAATGGCATCTTCACAGGATTTGAATAAGGCATGAATTTACCAACCATAGTTCTCATCGCTCATTAGGGCTTGGGCGTAAGCTCGGATTACTCTAGCATTCTTTGAAGCTACCGACACTGAATTCGTAAACGCCCACTCCTTTCCTGCTCTATATTTTTTAGAAATAGGTTGTGAGATAACAGGCGCTGTATCCAAGGGATTGAGTCATCTTGGCGTAGCAGTAAATATTATGATTTGGTAGAGAAGAGACAAAGCCAGACTCATAGAATACACGGAAATCCTCCTTTTCCAGTCAGCATACCTCATTATGCTAGAAATAAGCAGCCTTGAAGCCATCGATTGTCTATTATGGTTGGCTCTTATGGGTGGAATCAGCGCTACACAAATTGCCACCGGGTTAATGGCTTCTGTGTATCCTAAATGCCATCAACCACCTAGGTTATGGTCGTCCGAGTCACCTGTAGCTACTCTTTTGGGTCTGGATTGCCAAAAAGGCCAAACAGTGACAAAGTCGGGATTGCGGATTTTTAGCTAAGTGCATACCATCGGCTACATCATTAACTTGAAATCATCGACAGTGTTTGATAAAATGCTTATAGATGGAGTATACGCGATTTGCCCGAAATCCTGCGAGAAGCATGAGTCTCATCCAAAAGATGCTGACCGCTATCAAAAGAAACCACGTCTTAATCGCCATATTTTCATAATTTAGTTGGTTGAGGATAGGCTTAATGGAGGAGGTTCCATAGAGATATGTCAGGTTTATCTAGGACAGGTCTGTATCTGGAAACTATTTCCGAGAAAAAAACTTGCAAGCATCCACTAAAATGATCCGTTACAATCCCAACATGCTTCAATGGATATAAAAAGAAACAATCGTAGAATATGGGCCAATTGTACCACCGCAACTGGTTGACCAGAGGCTGCTCATAGTTATATAAGAAAACGAAGAAATCCCAACATTAAAATGAAGACCAACTCACAAGATAGGACAATAATATGATGAAGTTCAGTATTTAGAGCCGTTCGTCTCGGATTTAAATCGTCCTAGCGAGAGAAAATCTATCACAATATTAATTTTTTTTGTATTGCTTGAACCTGTATTTCCTTCACGCGCATAAGTTCAGCGAGCAAATCTCGTCATGGCATCCACATCATTCGCGTGAAATTGATTGAATTCTGAAGCTGGTGAGAAGTGCGTGAAGGAAATCCCAGGTTGACTCTTGTTTACTAGCCACCGTGTAGTTCTTTGGCACGCTCTAAAACCTAATGAAGCTTGATGAACAAAGCTATTCTTCACACCCATACGCACTTGCACCGAGAATACAATGTTTATGATATTCAACACGCCAACTTGTACGGCTGAACTCATAATATGAGGTGTAGCTGCAGATATCTCATATATTTGCGTCAGTAGAGGCGTTCTAGAAAGATCTGGATTCTTTCTGATATATAGAAAAAGAATCTAGCAATCTCTATCTTATTGCAATTGCCATTACAATATATAACGCTAGACGAAAGGGAGAACTGATACTATTCCTTGATAGCATCGATCACTTGAAGAACTTGTACTTCAAGGTTCTCATTCTCAGACTTGAGTTTCAAGACCTTGCAATTGGAATTATCCTTCCATTGCCATATTTGCTGAAAAAATATCCCTATTGCTAGATGTGGTAAAATTAGCCGCGGGCTCAAGTATGGATTTGGTCAACAACTGATAAACTTACTGATCCGGGTTACGAATCCTAACATGAAATTAATATCAAATAGAAGGTGGACATATTTGTAGAAGCTCAGGTCTACAATTTTAGAGAACTATTATCAACTTTGACCTCGTTGGCAAAGATTCGACATTTGATACCTGAGAGCATTGATTGGGTAATGAGGTTGACATCCATTAATCAATCCATCAGCTCGTGCACCAACAAGACACGCCAGAGTTGCATGGTCGCGACCTACACCCCACTGTATTATCATAATTAGTAATACAAACGGCCTTACAAATTAATCGTACGCTAAATTGGTCTCGTTATTGCTGTCGACGTTTTTTTTTCTTCTCTTCTCTTCTCTTTTCTTCTTTCCCTTTCCTTTGGAAGATTTGCTGAAGCATCGATGAGGAGAAAAAAGTTGCTGGATACCTGCTTCCAAGGAATCATCTGAGTCCGACACTGCGCAACCGATAAGGAATGAGGGGATCATGAAGCTGTGATAACGCCGTGAAGAGTGGGGGCATCGAGTCCTAGATATAGTTCTAAGTAATATCAAGAGCCCTTGGCAGTTACTCGCGAACTTTTCGTTTTTTTTGAGAAGACGCCCTGCGTTTGCTCCAGGTCTCTCAAGATATGGGTCTTCTGTAAGTGTTCGCGGCATAAACCTCAACATTCATTCTAATTCTAATTTGTATATTTCAAGTGCACTAGGGACACCACTGGAGTGGCCAGAAGCCAAACAAAATGCGCAAATAGTCAGGGAATGGGGCATAGAGGTATGAATCGACTGGATATATGGCTCGAGACCGCGCTCATATTATTCGACATAGCAACTACTGGCAATATGGAATCGTGCCAAAGGAAAAGAGCGAGATGCCCTATTGTGGGGCGACGAGGTCAGGACATACTCATCAGAGGGAGAAACTATCGCTAAGGCATATCCAGGTCGAATATTTGGTCGTGAACTATAAGGATGAGGATGACGAAGTCACCTTGTCTTTGAGACAGGCAGATATTCTGATCGCGTTGGCGCAAGATGAGGAGTTGTGTACGAACGGGGGATGCGTACCTGCATTGCAAGATGTTACTAACACTAAGTGAGTGTACCTGACAGGTTTAAGATAAACGACTAACTATATGAAGGGGTAGCGCATTGCCGGTTTTCCATCCCGAATTCGGACGATTTATGCTAGAAGCTACACCTGGAAGACCTTGGGGGATTGGATTCAAGGACTTATTGGATGTCGAACCGAATATGAAGTGGAGGTGTGTTGAACAAAATTAAAATAGAGATCCAGGAGCTGATAATGCGAAGGCGCAAACTTGCTAAAGAGCATATGAATGCTGAAGAGTATCCAATCACATTGACGACCTATCCTCGCTTGGGATCACCCGGAGTTTTTACGTCACCCTTTTTCCCGCCTTCTGGAGAAAAGTTACGGTCACAATTTGTTCCCGATGAGATCGCCAATCCACATATTCGATTTCCCACCCTGGCAGCCAATATTCGTGCAAGAAGAGGTCGGAAGGTTCAGGTAAACGTACCAGTTTTTAGAGATGAGAAGACGATCTGGCCATGGAAAGACCCGACTGTCAATTACGACTTGCATAATTGGCCAGAGGATGATGATGTTCGGAATGGAGCTTCCCCTGACAACTTTATTCATATGGATGCGATGGCTTTTGGCATGGGCAGCTGTTGCTTGCAGATTACATTTCAAGCCAAAAATATTACTGAAGGGCGACGTATGTATGATCAATTAAGTCCTCTAGCCCCGATACTCCTCGCTTTGACAGCAGCGACTCCAATCTACAAAGGTTTCTTAGCCGACACAGATGTGAGATGGAACCAAATTAGTCGATCTGTAGACGACAGAACCCCTGAAGAGTTGGGTGAGAAGGTTAGTCAAGCCGCAATTTATACGTACACAATTCTAATTATGGCAGCCCCTAAAACATGATCGATGGCGCATACCCAAGTCACGTTATGCCTCCAATTCTACATACATTTCAGAAGATCCACGATTACGCAAAGAGTACTTTGATCCAGACCTCGTGATTGATCCTGAAGTCAAAGAGCAGCTTATGAATGGGGGTATGGATGATCGGCTTGCTACTCACTTTGCACATCTTTTCATTCGAGATCCAATTGTCGTCTTTGCCGAGGATTTGAAAGAACTCGACCTCTCGAAGACGGACCACTTTGAAAATCTCCAGTCCACTAATTGGCAACACATGCGTTTCAAACCACCACCAACAGGAAACGATATTGGCTGGAGAGTAGAATTCAGACCAATGGAGATACAAATCACCGATTTCGAGAATGCTGCCTTTTCAGTATTCATTGTACTCATTACACGAGCCATTCTCTCCTTCGACCTTAACTTCTATATACCTATTACTAAAGTAACTGAAAATATGGAAACGGCACATGAACGAGATGCAGTTCTAGAACAGAAATTCTATTTCCGAAAGAACCCATTCCCAACTCGGGCACCGCGACCATACTCCTCTAACGGTGGAGCATCTGGTAGAGCATCCGGTACCAATACCCCGCTTGGTATTTCAAGGCCGCCTACACCCTCTGGTCCTGTAGAAGACGAATATAGTCTTATGTCCATCGATGAAATTATAAATGGCAGTAAGAGTGATTCGGAGAATAATTTCCCAGGCTTAATACCGCTGGTAGAATCATATCTCGACAGTGTCAATATTGATGTCCAGACCAGATGTGAGTTGGCTTCTTACTTGGATTTGATCAGAAAGAGGGCAAACGGAAAATTATGGACCGCGGCGAAATGGATTAGGAATTTCGTTGCTAGCCATAAGGATTACAAGAAGGATAGTGTAGTGAATGAAAAGATCAATCATGACTTGATAAAAGCGGTCATCGAACTAGGAGAAGAATGTACGAAGGGTATCAAAGATGCCGATAAATTCTTGGGCCGGGAGAGGTGCGGAGGATGTTAGGGAGGGTAACATTACTATTAATACAAGTGTTATCAGAACGGAAGTGGCAGGATATGGTGATCACGGGCGAGGAATGCATATAATCACAATAGTTGAGAATGGTCTCAAGATATGTAGGATGTTGAAGGAAATCCTTCCATAGATACATAAACCTCAATATATGCAGATCATTTTATGACTTTGGAATTTGCATTCAGTTGAAGCTTCTCAGGAGATTGATTGTACCTGAACAAGAACTAAATTCAACCAATTAAATTCTCTATCAAGAGTCTTGGAGAAAAGCTCTCTTGACCCATCTACCTACCTACCTACGCGCTACTAGCTAAGTAGATTTCAATCATCCCTTCATAGATCATTTCTTAATTCAGTTCACATATCTTACTAGGAGGAGCAAAATCTGTTTGTTTTCTGAATGATGGGGAGCTCTGGAATAGCTTAGGCCCTTTATTCTTGTGATGCTCAAGTACTTGCAGGTTTATGATCTAACATATATAAGAGCGTTTTCTTGTGATATATCCCTGTCTCGTTTCACCTTCGCCTTCTCCATCATTAAATCGATCACTCATTTGTTGAGTTCTATGGGACGTATGGATGTAAAAACGACAAACGAAATCTGATAAATTTGCAAAATGAATAAAATGTAACCCCATCCGGAGACAAGAAACTCCGATCGCGAAGACAAACACTTTTATCCCACCAGTGATCCTAACCACCCACCCTAAAAACACTTCTTCATCTTCCAAATCCATTTTGCTTCGTTTCTTCAAAATTCATTGTGACCTGTCAGCTTTAACAGTTTGCCTGATTGGTTTCTCCTCTCTGGACCATTATAAGATGATGGATGGTATTTTAGACCATGAAGATGATTCGGATCTTTCTGGTAATTTTGTCGATGACCAAAATGAGATTGAGGGGGATTTGAAACGGTTTAATGACCGGAAAGCAGCGCAATGAGAGCACAGAAGACTTATGTAGTAGCACGCTGACTTTGACTGCAGAAGATGAAGATGGTGATTGTGAAGAGGAAAAGACGGAGAATGTGACAGTCACTCCGAGAACATACCAATTGGAAATGTTGGAGGAAAGTTTGAAGGAAAATATTATCGTTGCGGTAAGTTTCATCTTTTTTATAAGATTACCAGTATTACCAAGACTAACAAGCTTAGATGGATACCGGAACTGGCAAAACACATGTGTAGGTACTTTCCTTTAGGTCAAAGTGGGGACAATCTGGAAAGAGATCGAGTTCCATCTGCTAGAACTTTCCGAACTCCATCTTTATGCTGCTATGTTTTCTCTTTTTACGTTACATATCAAATCTTCAAAGATAGAGTCGATTGTACGGTATGTTCTATCATACTGCCGATCAGGTGTCCAACCATCTCCAGGAACTTTGAGTGTCAATGAAAATAACCGACCACAATATGGCCTACAGTCACAGCAGCTTTCAATAACTGGATTTGATCTGATCTATCGACTGATTTAGGGCTGTTCTTCGAATATTGGCAGAACTCGAGCGGATGGAGCCAGACAAGGTGGGAACAAAGTTGCAGCCTCCTTCCATCACTAACTGTGATAGTTGATATGGTTTCTTGCACCTACTGTTGCACTCTGCATTCAACAAAATGACTATTTCCAACTAAATTTCCCCTCTATTTTGACCAAATTACTTCTTGGTGCCGATGGTGTGGAGAGATGGACAGAGCAAAGACAATGGGACGCGATTTTAAAGGATGTTAAGATAGTAGTATCCTCCTATCAAGTTCTTCTGGATGCTCTGACACATGGTTTTGTTCGCATCGAGCGTCTCTCGTTAATGATTTTTGATGAAGGTGAGTATCGAGCTCACCATGAATCGAAAGAAAAGATATCTCCTCTCGAGCTTTACTAAATAGATATAGCGCATAATTGTCTGAATAAAGCTCCAGGGGCTAAGATTATGGCATCTTTCTACCATCCGAACAGGTCAAAAACTTCACTTCCTCATATTCTTGGCCTTTCGGCTAGCCCTGTTATGAGATCCGACGAGAAATCTTTAAGTAAGATTGAAGAGACATTGGATGCCATTTGCCGCACTCCAAAAGTCCACCAAGCTGACCTTCGAATTCAAGCCAAGTTACCTATTTTATCTATCATTAACTATATTCCAGAGGCAGAATGCATCGCGACCAGAAGCATCGCTAGCTTGGCAATGGTTATACAAGGGCTTAACATCTTTGAGGACCCCTGCGTCTTAAACCTCAAGAAGAGTGGTAGTGAAAAGAGTCGGAGAGAGCTAGAAAAAATACTTAGGAACCACAAGACATATAGCCAAGTCCAACTGAGGTCAATATACGATACTAGTCAGGGAATTCTTCTTCCCGAGCTAGGTTCTTGGGCGGCAGACTACTATATCTCAGTAGTGGTGACGAAATACTTGAAAGCAATGATGAAAAAAGATACTTCTGCGGTTCTAGATACAGCGGATGCCGAAAAAGTCTACATTGCCAAGGCCCTCAGGAAAGTCGAAATATCTCCGTCACTTTCTATCACAGACAGAGTCTCAAACAAAGCTGCAAAGCTAATAGAAACAATTGGGCAACAAGATCGCCCGTTTTCTGCCATCATTTTTGTCAAAGAGAGAGCCACAGTCTCCATACTAGCTCATCTTTTATCACTACATCCACAAACAAAAGGGCAATTTAAAATTGGAACCATGGTCGGTACATCCTTACGCAGTAATCGCACTCAGAACATAAAAGAAATTGTCGATTTGAGCGAACAAAAAGATACTTTGTCGGACTTCAAGCGTCGGAAAATCGATATTCTTATAGCAACGAGTGTGCTGGAAGAAGGAATCGATGTGCGGGCTTGTAATTTAGTAATATGCTTTAGGTAGGCTTAATACGCTCTTTCATTTAGTATTCCGTATCCCCAACTCTATTTGAATGTTTCATCTCACGCGCCCTCTTCATTCCCTTATGAAATCTTGATAGCACGCTCTACTTTAAATATCTTCCTTAGTAGGCAATCACTAACCCCTTCATCTTCTAGCAAACCAGAAAATCTCAAATCATTTATACAGAGACGGGGCCGTGCAAGACAGCAAGATTCTAAGCTGATTCTTCTTTGATGCTTTAGGTAATAAAGTAATAGATTGGCATGAGCTTGAAAGGAATATGCGAAAAATATATGAAGACAGTATGCGGGATTTACAGCATATCTTCCAAATTGAGGCAGCTGATGAAAAATTGGAAGAAGGCCGTTTCTTACTGATTGAAAGCACAGGTGCTCGGTTGGAGCTGGACAATGCTGTGGCACATTTGCATCATTTCTGTGCAATTCTAACAGTAACAGAATTTGTTGATTCTAGGCCAGAGTTCGTTTACTCCTCTGATTTGGGATCCAAATATGTTCAGGCAAGAGTCATTCTCCCTTTATCGGTTCCTGAAACTCTGCGAGTTCATAAAAGTCGCGGATCTTGGTTGAGTGAGAAAGGAGCGGCAAAAGATGCAGCTTTTGAAGCATATGTTGCACTGTACAAAGGTGGGCTAGTGAATGACAACCTGCTACCCCTAATGGTACACGATGAAGTCATCGATGAGTTAACCTCAAAACCTGTGGATACTCAGGCATCTCTGCTGCAGGTGAAAGAAAGATTAGATCCATGGCTTGAGATTGCCAGAGCATGGAAAGAAGCAGAGAATAATCCAAACATCGTTCGTACATCCATTATGAGCTTAGATGACTTGGAGATAGAGCTGTGCCTTCCAATAGAGCCGCCAACAATACCTCCATTGAAGCTTTATTGGGATTCCAAGACTGAGTTCTCTGTTGAATTTACAAACGATACCAAAACCGGAACCAGCAAAGCTCAGATTTCACAGGCACTCAATGATACCTATCTACTTTTATCGGGTGTTTTTTAGTCACAAGTTCCCAATCCGGTCACGTCGAATGGTGGTACAATTTATTGTAAATAGAGCTTCATCATCACTAAATCTAGACTGTTTTCCTGTTCGACTTGATGGGACGTTCCAGAATACAGGATTCATCAGAAAGTCAGAGAACTTAGTTCAACCTTACATCTTTGAAAAATGGCTGCCCAAAAAGCCACCCATCAATGAAGTTCAGCGCCCTGATTTAAACTATCTAGACACGCCAATAGATGCACCACATCTCGCTTTAACTTTAGTCAGTCGACGTACAGACTTTTTACACAAAGTTAAAGATCAAATTTCTTCAACATCTTCGAAAAAATTCTCATATGTCCTGCCAGCTTCTGCTTGCGTGCAGGATGCAATGCCTTCTCAACTTCTGCAGTTTGGCATGATGATTCCGTCCATCACACATCATATTGAGATTCAACTTGTAGTAGACCGGTTATCTAGAACCATTCTTAAGACTCTTGAGATTAGTGACCCGAGTGTTATCCAAACCGCTATCACAGCTTCTACATACTCAGGGGTTTTGAATTACCAGTCTCTCGAGTTCTTAGGCGACTCCATACTAAAGTTATGCACATCGGTGCAATTGATGGCAGAGCATCCCCTTTGGCCTGAAGGATACTTGTCGGCTAGGAAGGATCGGATTGTATCCAACTCACGATTATCAAGAGCTGCGGTAGAACTTGGATTGGATGAGTATATCATCACGCGAATGTTTACAGGTCGCAAATGGCGTCCAATTTATGTCGAAAAACTATCCGGAAACAACCGAACAAAAGACAAGAGAAATGTCATCAAAAACTCTCGCCGACGTAGTGGAAGCACTTATTGGCGCATGCATGGTCGATGGTGGCATTCCAAAAGCCCTCAAGTCCCTGCAACTATTCCTCCCGGAAATTCACTGGCTACCTCTCGAAACTCGACGATCCTCACTTTATCAACGAGTTCCAGACGATCTCGGCTCGACCATAACGCTCCAGCCTGTAGAAAAAATCCTCGCATACACCTTCACCAAAAATTCACTCCTTACCGAAGCCATAACGCACCCCTCCTACAGTATCGGCGCCCAATCTCTCGAACGTCTCGAATTCCTCGGCGATGCTATCTTAGACAATGTTGTTGTCACAGCCATGTGGTCCCACGAACTCGAACTTACTCATTTCCAAATGCATCTTCTACGCTCCGCTCTAGTCAATGCCGACTTTCTCGCCTTCATCTGCATGGAAATGGGCATCGAACAAGATATTGCCAATCTAATTGAAGGACGCGATCACCAAATCCACGAAATCCACACAAGTCGCCGAGTTCCCTTGGTCAACTTCCTCCGCCACTCAAACACCCTGATTTCGCTCTATCAAAAACAAGCCCTATCACGACATCTAGAACTCCGTGAGCAGATTCTCGCCGTGATCAATACTGGGGATAAGTATCCTTGGGCATTATTATCGAGACTAGATGCGAAGAAATTCTTCTCTGACATGATTGAAAGTTTGCTCGGGGCAATTTGGATTGATAGTGGATCAATGGAGGTATGTACGAGGGTTGTAGAGAGGATGGGGCTACTCAAATATATGAGGAGGATTTTGAAAGATGGGGTGAGGATTATGCATCCAAAGGAGGAATTGGGGATAGTGGCAGGGAATGACAAGGTGAAGTATGTTTTGCGGAATAAAAAGATTGGTGATGGAGATGAGCATATTCAGGAAGGTAGAATAGAATACATGTGCAAGGTATTTGTGGGAGGGGAGGAGATCGTTGATGTTGAAGGAGGGGTCAGGAAGGAGGAAATTCAAGCTACGGCGGCGGAGAAAGCTATAGAGATTTTGAAGGCGAGGGATAGGGATAGGGCAAAAGATGAGCAGACTGAGATTGTGGGAAAAATCAACAAGATGGATCTTGAATAAATCATTCTTTGACATATCACTAGCTTGTCATTAATGTGTCAGATGACATCCTTTCTTCATATGCAATCAAATACCAGAGCCGCGAACAAAACATCTTCTTTGAGTTCATTATCCATTTTGTATGATTTGATAACTTAGCAACAACTCATCCAACTGCCCTAAGAACTGGGGCGCAAATTACCTTGCTCTCCTCAAGATTCGGTAAAGCTGACCTAGAAGACTGTATGCGGTGGAATCAAAGCCAATATAGATAATAATTCAGTATAGTCTATTTTCTTAATGGCTAGCAATAAGATGAAACATTGAAACCTCCATTTGCCCTGTTCTTTGGATTTTTGATATTTCAATCTGCCGATTTTCATGTTGTGCTCAAGAAGTCTCCAGCTTCGACAACCAATTAATGATCATCATTGCTTCAACCAACGCAACATTCTCCCCATATCTCTCTCCATCCGCACTACTCGCCTGTATAGTCAAATTCCAAAGTCGAAGAATATCCATGTGTTTGTCGGGGGCAATTCGATTTAGCTCATCCTGATATTTCCATATATTCATGTTTCCCTCATTTTCCTGGTTGCTTCGAGACGCCATAAGCAGTTGGGCCAAGAAGGAGTATTGGGATGTTTCGTTCAGCGCCATTGGTTATGCCGATCCATTCGTTTATTGAGTCGATGAAGAACTTCATATCGTGGGAAGATCTATGGTCAAGAGAGAAAACCACTGGAGTAGGTCGCCAAGGGTCTGGCTTTTGATATGCCAACGATTGAAATGTAGCTATAGCAGCAGCTGACGCAGGTGTGGTCATGAATGGTATATAAGCATGGGGAGTTCCTAGATTCTGTGTCAAAGTGCTGTCTTGGAAGGGGATTGAGAAACTCTTACTCTGGCAAGTATATGGGCTTCCCTTCGGGTCGTTGGCTTCATTTTTGACGACTTCCTCGAAATTCTTCACAGAATATCCGAGACAGTTATTGTCAAGGAATTGAGCATTGCATTTGCACGCAATCCGTTCTTCATCTGTCATCAGCCATTCTTGAAGGCCTCCATGTGATATATCCTCTCGCAGAAAGACATTGAGAGCAGCATATATAGTTTGAGCAGTCTCGTCGCCGAGAAATATGACAGCGCTAAATCTTTCGAGAATCATGCATATTTCGGAGGTCGAAAACCATCGGTAGGTGCAGCCTATATGGATGAGTGTCATGATTATTAAACAGCAAGAGTACATCCTCACCCTTCCCAACATATGGTTCATCGAATCCATGTCTACCTCCACTACTCAAAGCTTCGAGGAGTGTTGCCCTATTTCTACAGAAGGGCGAAACGTTGGATTTGGTCGGGTACGGTATATTATATATGTCTGATTGTGCGATTCCACAGTCTTTGCTTCCTAAGTATTGTTTGATGGTACTTCTCCGGATTAGAAGAGCTATGCCATCGCTATGTCAGGAACCTTACTTTTCTCCTTGTTCATTCACTTTGGGTTTTGACGAAAGCACAACGTTATCAGATACAAACCCCTTGAATGGAGACCAAATTGTATAAATGAAGATGAATACGACCAGAAAAAATGCCTCCCAAACGGTAGTTGCTTGAAGGAATCATTTTCTTTTTGACTCAAGGGAAGAGATCTCAAACTGTACTTGACAGTGACGTATGTGACCCAAATGATTTCGTTGTTCAGTATAATATCACTTGTTCTTGATCTTGAGAAAGAAGAGAGATATCGAGGCCATTGAGGTGTCAGGTCACCTCACGGGTAGCTGCATCTTCCTTGATTGACTTATCAAATCGTCCTTTCCCCGTTTGTTGTTTTCGTACCACTCAAGAGGAAGAAAGAAAGGTCGGTAGAGGTATCTGATGCTTCATGATTTCAATTGTATGATCTGAATGAGCTCAATAAATACATGGACTTGAAGCAGCCAAAACTTTGGTTGTTCGATTTGTATGAATGAATGTTTTCTACCTTCATTCTCATTCTTATCCTCTGATTCTCGTAATAGAGGATCATTTTATAAAATGAAAATACCATTGTGGTTAACTCGTAAAGATATTAAGGCCCCGATGAGTCAATCTCTTCAAAGAAGGGAGACTGGAAGTAATTCTTGAATCAAATGACCTCAAAGAGTACTTGCTAGACGAGGAATAGGTAAGATTTCCGCGTCCTTTGCAGTAAATGTTGATATGAAAGAAAGATTGGATCATTTAGACCGAGATTCGTTACGTGCTTCTCTTTCATAGTTCATAAATATTTCTTTCTAATCTTGGCATTCATTTGTCCGTCTTCAAATCAATTAGTTCTACATGGAAATCGGAAAGTCTCAAAGCAAAGTAGAGGGAATACCAGAACGACTAAGTAGAATCAGCTCGATCCAAAAAGATGCAAGTTTATATGCAAGGCCCTTTTCTTATCAAATGTCACCATTCTCTTCATTTCTCCTCCAATTGCAAGTATAGAACGTGATTGTTACAAGTCTTCGCAAGACTGAGCTTTCCGTATTTGTCCATAGGGCCAACACCCGATGTAACGGGGTAAATTTTCAATGCTTGGTTGCACGGGACACCCCAAGATTCATGCTGTGAGATGCAGATTCGGTCCAAAGGAATAAAACCAACTCAGCTGTCAGTGCCAATATTAATAGGAAGGGTACAGTACCAAGAAGAACCAAGAAAACTTAAGATCACGAGCATAGAAGTAGTTCTCAAACCTTACTGTTTACCATCATCACATCCATCTCATACGGAGTACATTCCCAAGTGTGTAGGTAGGTAGCGAGAAGTATCTACTCGGTTAGTAACTTGGTATATAACCTTCCCATAGAACTTCATCGTG
The DNA here is from genome assembly GCA_003260565.1 of Monilinia fructigena. Lineage (NCBI taxonomy): Eukaryota > Fungi > Ascomycota > Leotiomycetes > Helotiales > Sclerotiniaceae > Monilinia > Monilinia fructigena. Next base: position 59,653 of record QKRW01000086.1, read on the forward strand.
GTTGGAGATGTTGTCGAACATAGTGTACCTATGTAGAATATGTAGAACTAGTATGATAGTCCCAAATAGACTAAGCAAGGCAAGAGCGGGCAGATAGATTGCGCGGAATGATATATAAGTAGTGCATCGGTAAAGGATTGTCTCGATCATCCGGAACAAAAGGGGGGGATTTTCAGTGCAGCACTTGTAATTTTTCTGGTCTTGGTTTGCTTCACGTTTATGTTTTATATTTCCACTTTATATGATAAAGAAACAAGAAAGCATTATTATTAATCTGATATGCCCTAATTTGATCGGACGAAAAATATGTAGGTGTTTATATTTATATACATACGATCAACTTCTAAATAAAGTAGTTATTGCATTCCTATTATACCTACTTTTAATTCACTTGCATTGTTTTGTTTGCAGACAAGTTAGACAAGTTAGACAAACTAGACAATTTGGACAATTTGGACAATTTAGACAATTTAGACAATTTAGACAAGTTAGACAAACCAGACAAACCAGTTATCTGCCAATCCACCAATCAACTCCTTCGCTTTACCTCGGTACCAATTAGGTCGATTAGCTCTGCGTCATACCTATTGGGTAAAGAAAGGTACTTAGTGTAGTTCTACCGACTTACCTCAAGGTTACTTCTAGACCCGTGGACTCCCAGGATATCACGAACGCGGGGAGAGAAAATTCGACGAACATTCAAAGATTAATATACCACCAACAATATTTATATTGGCTAATGTTGGTTCGGAATAATTGAAGTGGTTACTATCATCTTTTAGGGGCCCTAGGGCCAAAGGAAGTAGACAAGATGTCTTGGAAAACAACTGACTTGTTGATGGATACCATCAAACATTACTCACATTTCCCAGCCACTGGAGTGAGCTTGAGGCAAATGGTTCAATTTGGAGAGAGGCCATCTATAGGTATGTCAAAGGTTACCCATACTCTACAGACCTAAGTGATTCTGCCATTGTTCCTATGCTAACAATCTATTAATTCTCAACCAATAGGTACACTTTTCCGCGCTTCACAATTCCTCTCCGAAGAACTTCCCATACGACTTGCGCATCGAGTACAAGAGCTATCAGACTTACCAGATGGACTCAATGAGATGCCCTCAATTCAGAGGGTGAAGGAGTGGTATGCACAGTCATTCGAGGTATGACTCCTCACTATACGCGGAAATGTCCACATCAATTGACATGTGAAAGGAAATAACCACACTTCCTCGACCGCAAATATCATCAGATATCAAAGAAAAACTTATGAAGCCTGTGAAAATAAATGGGAAAAAATCCAAGATTCTCCCAGAAGCGACTCAAAATCCAAGCGTAATGAGGGGGCAGTACAGTTCGAATGGAAGTGTGAAAGAATCGAAGCCAGTAGCATCAAAAAGATACTTTGCTACAGTAGAGGATAGTACGGACTGGCCTCCAGAGCTTCACGACTATAATCAAAGATTTGCACAAACTCTTAATCATATAAAAAGGAGGCACGACGGAGTTGTCACTACCGTTGCGCAAGGAATCCTCGAATACAAGCGGAAAAGACAGCGTATGCAGATCGACAATAACATTCAATCCTTCCTTGACCGCTTCTATATGTCCCGTATTGGTATAAGAATGCTTATTGGTCAACATATTGCGCTCACAGATCAAAGTCACGATAAAGATCCTAATTATGTAGGTATTATATGTACAAAAACAAATGTCCGAGACCTCGCAGAAGAAGCAATCGAAAATGCAAGATTTGTTTGCGAAGACCATTATGGGCTTTTCGATGCGCCAAAAATTCAACTCGTGTGCCCCCCAAACCTCAATTTCATGTATGTACCCGGCCATCTTTCACACATGCTTTTCGAAACTCTTAAAAACTCCCTTCGCGCCGTTGTCGAAACACATGGACAGGATAAACAAGACTTTCCCGTTACGAAAGTTGTTGTTGCAGAAGGGAAAGAGGACATCACTATCAAAATTTCGGATGAAGGCGGCGGTATCCCTAGAAGTGCTATACCTTTAGTATGGACTTATATGTATACTACCGTGGACAGTACGCCCAGTCTAGATCCGGATTTCGATAAGAGTGATTTCAAAGCACCAATGGCGGGATTTGGTTATGGTCTCCCGATTTCGAGATTGTATGCTAGATATTTTGGTGGAGATTTGAAGCTAATTAGTATGGAAGGGTATGTTTGACCAGCTTCTTGTACCAACTCCCCTAACAAATATGCAATTAACTAACGAGCTGTTACGAAATAGATACGGGACAGACGTATACCTCCACCTGAACCGGCTTTCCTCGAGTTCGGAGCCTCTCCAATAACAATCAGCAGTCATGAGGGATGCCTGGAAATCGCAGTCTTCCCCAGATATCGGTAGCGGAACGCAGATAAGAAGGGGAGACGGAATATCCCGAGGATTGACGCTGGGTCTTGGACATAAACAAATGAACTTGAAATTAGGAAAAGGAAAAGCCGGAACGGGAATGAGAGAGATTTCAGAACGTAAACAAGTGGGCGATGCGGAAAGCATGATTAACGAGGGACGAGGGGGAAGTGGCATGGAAGGAGTCTTCATGGGTGAAGGGGGTGAAGTTTAAAGTGAGAACATGAGACGGCGTTGTAGAATCTGGATGTGAAAACTTGCGGCGGCGCTAGATATTGAGGCAGGGGTAGATTGGATGGGATAGGTGAGAGAAGGAAGAAAAGAGTCAAGAGAATTTTTGTATATATTTGGATCCATACACACAACATTGTGTTATATCCCAGACGTTCAATTTGGGTGGAGAATTGAAGGCGGGGATGCGTGGATGCGGGTAGCTGGCTGGCTTGACTTAATTACTTGTTACGTATATCGATTATGACCTTGGGAACTAAAGGATGTGAAAGACGACACGCACCAGATGGAATGAGATGATACGAGCTGACATGGATGAAGATTTCTTGCAATGGAGTCCACGAGTATAAGAGATGCATGCGATATATATTATATATGTAGAGAAAGATTTGTTTTACAAGGAATTCAAGGAATAAGATTGAGGACATGTTGGCGAGTAAGAAATGAGTGAATGAATGAATGAATGAATAGAATAATGATTTGAGAAAATTTTGGAAAGTCTTGGGAGTTGAGGTAGGTGTGAAAATGATATTGTATTTATATTTATATCTATATTCATATATATATATCTTTTGAATCTTTAATTGATTTCTGATGATTTAGAAGAGGAAGATGGGATGGATGGATGGATGGATGGATGGATGGATGGATGGATGGATGGATGGATGGATGGATGGATGGATGGATGGATGGATGGATGGATGGATGAAGGGAGGAGATAATTGGCTAGAATATGAGCACCCAGCTGTACTGTGCTGCACTTACTTTTAAACATGTGATGAGGGGTGAGTGGAGGGGATAATCGACATCGTCATTATCATTGCTAGTCCCGTCCTAGAACTACCCAACTACCATCAACATCATGAGCCAGTATACGGAGCATATCACGGGTATCAAGGGTATGTATTGTGTGTGTATATATCGTATATACATCATCAATCCACACCCAACCATCCACCAACCCATCTCCCCATGGCCACAACGTCAAGTACAACACAGAGAGTAAAGCACCCCCCTCCCCAAGAAAAATCAAGCACCCACCTACCTAGTGTAAATAGAATCCCAAACCTCCAAAGCTACATATAAAGATAAAGTAATTAGAACGAACTATTTATGTTTCCCTCCCCCTTTTAGGCTGCCGCTCGCTCGCTTCCTCTATCGTCCGCTAGTAAGGTTTCAGCTACTCACTACTCACTACTCGCTATTCATTAGCCGATCCCCTAGAGACCTATCAACAGCACTCCAATGGGTGCTCGTTCCAATCATCTAATTCTGCTAGTGGTAGTAATAGTGCAATAACAAGTACCACGTCCATCAAAATGCACTGCACTGCACTCACTCACTCATTCATTCACCGCTAACCTTTCACGGTTCTATATAGGTATATACCTATATCCCAAGCTTCATGCCCCCATCCACCGAAACAAAAAAGAAAAAAAAAATAGAAACAAAAACATCACCACCAGCCAATCTTCCTTCCTTCCTTCCTTCCTTCCTTCTTTCCTCCCTTCCACTCACAGCTACAACACTACAACTACAGCCCAAAGAAGCGAAAGATAAACCAACCTATCACCAAAAAAAAAACCCCCAAAAAATACCTACCTAGTGCCCATACCCATACCCTATAAAGACATCGACATCGACATCGACATCAACAAGAACAACAACAACGAAAAACCCCGCTCTCCCCACCACCCCCCAAGCATCTCTTCCCCAAACCTATTTATATGACTCTCAAAGATTTCATTTTGTTGCGTTCCATTCATTCCCCACCATGAAATTATACTTTATCACCATCTATCAATCTATCAATCTATCAATCTATCTATCTATCTATCTATCTATCTATCTATCTATCTATCTATCTATCTATCTATCTATCCATCCATCCATCCATCCATACCCTAAATCAATAAACATTAACAAGAAACATAAACACACTCTTCCCCCTCCCCTCCCAAAACCCAAAAAACAACACAAACCCAAACACTGCACATCCCCCACAAAAGCATCAGTGAAACAAAAAAAAAGTTCAAAACAAATAAAAATTCTGATAATGGTATCGTACGTACAAACAAGCCAAAAAAATCCTGGAATCTCAGTGCTAAAAAAAAGACATATATCGACATCCATATCGCCGAGGATCATTCCTGTCCTATCCCATCCCATCCCATCATTTTCTTCCGTGACTAGGTATCGTATTTAAATCCCTATACAATTTCCTTTCCTTTCCTTTCCTATCCTATCCTACCTTATCCTTGGCCTAATATGAAGAAGATGAAAAAAAGGGGTTTCCAGAACCGAGAACGACGACGTATTCAACACATAAACCTCATCTCTCATTCTTTGTCGTCATCTTCATCATCATAATGATCAATAAACATTCCCGCTCGCTAACATGATTCAAACCCCCCAAAACCACTCTCAATAATACATACTATTCCTCATACTCTTATCCGCCCCACTCCCACGATACCACTCCTCATAATCAGCAGCCACCTGCGGTTCGACATATAAACTCCGAGTCGTATGTTCACTAAAAGCGGAGCCCGTCGATTTAGTCGGACGATCGCGGTCATAATCGCTACTTCTCGAGTCGAGTCCCTCGTGCAATCTATCCCACCTCTCGGCATCTCTGGGACTTGAGAAATCATTGACATGGGTAGTAGTTGAGAAACGTTCATCTTCCACACCTCTACGATGAGGTCGATCATCTCGTCTTCTATCTCTTGAATCGCGGTGATCGGAAGAGGAAGGCGGTGGAGGGAAGGAACTATTAGATCCATATGACAAGGGTCCGAAAGTCGATGGGAAATTCGCAGGTGATGGCACGTAAGTGTTTGATCCAATATCAATATTGGATGGAGTAGAATGGCTGTAGCTCTTAAACTGAGGGCTATGACTACGTTTGGAAGATGATATTGGTGGCGGCTTATAATTATCCTGACTAGCATTGCTTTGCGTACGATTAGGCCTTGACCGACTACGCTCACGCCCTTGCGGCTCTTTTACGCGACTAGCAGAATTTGCCCGACCGGGTCTGTTCGGAAGATTGATATTAGTGGATTCGGTGTGCATTTTGCCATTGCCAGGCTGGGCGGAATATGGCTTTCTTTCACGTTCAATCTGTACCCCTGATCCCTCATCGACGCTTGATGACTCAGATGTGACCGATGGGGCGCCAGCATAAGGCATACGTTCTCTTTCGAGAGGCTTGCTATTCGGTCCTGAGTATGAGGCTCTGGACTCAGGTGTATCAACAGGCCGACGTTGTGATCGATCGGCGGGTGATGACTGACGCAATGGTGGGCTAGATGCTGTTGGTTTACTTCTACCGTTGTGAGAAATGCCAAGATCATCAGAGAATTGAGACATTGCAGTCCTCATAAGTTTTTCCGAGTCACGATCCCCAACATCAGGTAATAAATGGCGTGAGATTTGTTTCGGTAAACGTTCGGGTTTTCCGTCCACCATCTGCCCATCGGCATCAATGGGTAAAGCTAGGACAACTTTTCCCAACCTTTCTGACTCCTCGCTAGGATAAGCGGATATTTGAATCGTCATCCAATGTGCAAATCCAAGTGGAGTTAAAGCCGGTATCGTTGGACCAGAATGAAAATCTTCCTGGACTAGATGATGTTGACATCCAAGATCCTGGTAGAGCTTCGATATTTGGTCGTTAGATAGTGTTTTGAAAATGGCTAGATGTGAATTGTGAGTATAAATACAACCAACGGCAAAGGTCAGAAAACCTACAAACGTATGGATGAATTTCCTTGTTGTCAATAGGATATGCTCCATAATATGCAGCCATCTTTGAAGGCGTGATCACAATACTCTTTTTGGGTGCAAAATCATCGACCTATGAATAGTATCAGTAAGTTACTCCAAGTAAACCTCTGATCTGACCCAAGCGAAAGTATTTCTGTGAAAGCCTTGTCCCATAAAAATGCCCTATCCAAAGATAAATAAGTCTACTAACAATATGATTTGCGAGACCTCTCAAGAATTGACCCAACCTTTCCGTAGGCCGAGAATCGCTATCAAATAACCGACCCCATTTCTGATCAATTGTAGATAATTCTACAGTCGAGTATGTGCGGTGAACTTTCTGCGTTGGCCGGCCATTATATCCACGATCACGATCATTAAACCTCGCAAAAGGTTTGTCCGATGATGGACTAGCAGGAGGGGATCTCATAGGTTCTGTGGGAGGAGGAGGGAAACTTGGTTTGGTGGTTGAAGCTGGCGAAGGAGGAGTGTAGACTCTGCGATAATCTGAAGGAGTGGGAGATTGATTTGTAGAGTTGGATTTCTCTGACTGTTCGCGTTGCATATATGAGGCTCGCGGTTGGTCATCAAATGCGCCTGTCTGCTTTAATTGATCGAAGACTGAGTGAATAGGTTTCAGTAAGCATGAGCAATCGGTGAGGCTCAACAACCAAAATGACAAACATGCCATGAAATGTACGACATATACTTACGTTTTCTCGTAACCTTTTCCGTGATTGCTGCAATTATCTCGGGCGAAACTTTATCGTGATCTACGGCGGTGCCACGATCAGAACCATAGGTCGTTCCCATATTGTTGTTTGATGGGTATGGCTGTGGTGAGTGTGGTGGTACACTTGAAGCACTTTGTGAAGCATAAGGTATATCTCGAGACTCCGCAGAATATCTATTCGAGGTCGAGGGGTTTGAGTAGGCAGGCATATGCCTGTTGGAATCATTAAAGTCGTAAGTCTCGTAGGTCTCATATTCGTATTCCGGTCCTGAATTGCCTCGCAACGGACGACCATAAGCATCAAAATGGGCCATCTTCAAAGGCGAGGCTATGTGATTTGGCGTTTGTCACCACATAAAGTTTGAAGGTAGTAAGGTACAAAAAGTTAGATTTGGCGTATCTTGTTCTAGCACCTCGTATAATTTAAGATGATGTGTAGTTAGGAGGTCTGTTAAACGGAATGTCGATTTCGAAGGTCTTGGGTGGTTGTCATGTGTGGTGGGATGTCAAGGTTTCAATATATCAAAAATTCTGATTGGACGGGTGGGTTGTGGGAAACGTGAGAAAGATCTCGAAGATGGTCGTCTCAAAGGATCCGATTAAGCTAATCAGAGCAATGGCTACTCGGTGCAGAAGAGAAGAAAGTGAAGAAGCAAGACTTTTACTCAGATACTGCAAGTCAAGGACATCAAGGACACCCTCTGCCGCCGTACATACAATTAAACCCTGTTCTATGGCTTCATGGCTTATTGGCTTATTGGCGTTAATAATCCCACGAAATGATTCCAACATATACATCACACAGTATACGGGCAACGGCAATGACAACGGCAACACGGAAGAAAGTCTTACTGTGCTCCTCATCCAAGTTGTGCGGAGTAGAGAGTAAGTTGACTTGTTTCCATCAATTTTCAACTTTGGAATTCATCATGATGAAACCCAAGAACAGCAAACCTGAGCGAAAGATTAGGTACGATGGCGATTACGATTGTGATTGAGATCTTCCAAGATGGCATGTTTAGTATATCATAATATAATCAACATCATCATGATTTGTTTTAGGATAAAAAGTCCTGGCACATTATGTTACTCGAGTCCTGTACTCCCTCTGTGTAAAGGAAAAAGCTTTATGACGAATATGAGATCAATCAGATCATCTTCATTGTATTCAAAACTAGAAACTCAACATGTTTATAAAATCTTATCGACCTACCCCACGGTGGTTCCAACCTGTTCTTCTCAAAGATCCAACAGGTTTCTAAAGCTTGTTCTAACACTCATCAAGTAAGGTATCTACTCCTTGGGTGTAGTAATCGATCAACACACAAATCATCCATCTAATTACCTACCTAGGTAGTTCATCGCCCTCCTTCAGTCTAATTCGTTGTCTAAGCCAATCTTCTTCCTTTATCAAACGGAAGCCCCTCCATAATAATTCGAATCAACTCTGCATTAGTTTATTCTTGAAACCAATGACAGCGAGGACTACTGCTGGTATCTATCTACCTAACGTCTAGTTCATCTCATATTGCATTCTGTAACTTTATAATGAATGCATATCATCAGTGAGGAGGTCAAGAACTTTAACCCGAGTACGGGGAGGAGAGGGGTAAGATTGTTAATTCAGTAATTCAATGAATATCGACTCAACGTTGAATAATCCAATCATCGATTGTATAAATAAGTATGAATAAGTATATATAAGTATAGATATGCATTTAGACTATTCATGGATGAATGGATGTATATACAAACCATGCATCCAGACTATATATACACAAAAACATACATCCAGACTCCAGCTATATACAAAACGTATATCCAAACTATGTACAAAACATACCCCGTGGACATTCAAACTATTCATACCGTATTCTCAGCCTACTTTCACATATACCATTACCAAGCACCCAGCCCAACCCAACCCAATCATCATGTAAACCAACTTTCCCCTCACTCACAGTCATCAGTCATCATCCATCACTCACTTCTCTATCTTCACCAAAAATACCATTTCTCTAGGGCATAACCAATATAATACCTATGACAGCCAAACCACACTCTATTCCATCACTCCCCTTCCCTCCATCTTAATCCAAACTGCCTCAGAACCAACATCATACAACTACCTACCTCACACTCTGCCAACCCAATCTCACATACACCCCCATCCATCAACCGTCCCTTCGCTATCATTCATATAACACCAACCATTCTACACAGAAAACCTAATCTAAAATCCTCAAGCCATAACTTATAAAAACTATACCATCATAAGTATCCCGTACTACTACAATAACATCCAATCTTACAAAGTACAATCAAATCAAAATCATAACCCTATACCCACTCATAACCTCAGACTTGCAATACGGAATTGGGATAACCTTATAAACAACCAAACGACCAAACGACCAAATATTAGCCAACCAACCAGCCAACCCTCCCAGAATCATCAATTAATTATAACATATCTAGGTCCTTCTATCATGATCATCTATCATCTAATTATCATCTAATTATATATCGCCACCTTAAGCCTCCGTCCTACCTTTTACTTATTACTTGCTTGCTTACCTCCTCTCCTAAAACTCCTCAAACCCTCAATTCAGCAATCAGTAAACAACTGACTAATCACAACACTCCCTTTCTCTTTATCTACCTACTTAGATAGGGAGAGACTGAGATACTCTCCCTACTCCCCCTATCCCTACTCCCCCTAACTCCCACCTACCACACTATCACTCCCAACCTCCCCATTCAATAACAGATCACCATTTTCATTTCTTATGATATTTCAGGTGTTTGGGTCATTTGATGATGGGTTAAACGCATTCGCCCATGGGTAAAAGCGGTAGGCTGGGTAGGTCGGTAAGCACGAAGTGAATGATTTTAAGTTATTCAGGTGCATGCGCATTCACATTTATATAAACTTAATGATATTAAAATGATGTAGCTCGGCATCGGCTTGAGTTAAGGATGAAGATCACTTATTCGTAAATATGGCCACCACTTTTACCACCTTGGGAGGGCTTGTTATCACTAATACTTTAGAGTTCGGATGTACCATTAGTGCGCATGCACGTGCCATCTATATTAGGTTGCGTCGAATGATTTAAGTGTGGGTATCCATAGAGATTGGCGAGTACGTACGGGACTGTTAGTGTAGATGCGGAGTACTGGTATATACGATGATGCTTGCGATTGCTGGGTTTTACTTGAGTAGCTTTTGAGGTTGAGGTGGTGTTGGCTTGCTTAGGGTGCTTGGTGATGGTGTGGTTGTGTTGGGATTATGTCCTATGGTGGCGTTGCTACTGTTTGGTGCATTGCGTGTTGTGATTGAAGTGGATTTGGTATAAGGCGAGTTTTGAGGTAGAGGATAGGGTTAACAAGCTCAGTCATATATATGTAATAGAGTAATGAGTAGGTACGTAGCATGGTGCCTGTAATCAGAATGAGTGCGACTAATATACCGAATGGATAGTGATGTATAATTACCCATAGAGTAGAGTGAATATGAAGTTGAATAATGCATCATAGGACGACCACCCGCCTAGACCTTACTGCCTCCTTTCTCCTAACCATCTAATTACCCACATTGGCACCTGTTATATTCAACCTTCGCCCTCTGGTGAGCCACGCGTCGTTCATGGATATTCGCGCTCTCAGTTGTCTGGCTAACATTCGCTATCTATTGCCCAGCACCCACACTCTCGCGATTATATCTGGTCCGATAATAATGAAGGGTTAGGATGTATCTCACAGAAGGAACATTCATCACGACGCATCCATCATATTCAGTCATCAAACTCGATGCCAGAGATTGGAACAGCATGAGTCTTTACTTGATTGCTCGCATGGTCGTACTCTTAACCTGTATCTTCTTCTATCCCGCTATTTAATACTTGATTATGTGTTCATTTGCTATTATTAGTTATCCGAGTTTAATCCATCTACGGAATATGTAAATAGCAATAGCAGAATCGATAAGTAGGTCCAACGCTAGGAGGATAAACTCTTATATTGTTCGGTATATCCGGTTTTTATTAGTATCGGCTTGGCGGATTTTAGATTATAGGTTTTGCTGTGTAGAATGGTTTCGGTGTTACTATGGAATGATTAGCGAGGAGACGGTTGCACATGCGACTGGGTTCTGTAGAAACTGCAATAGACTCCGCAGACATCGAGAGTTTAGGAGACTACGCAGTTGAGTGCAGCGCTTGAATAGGTGAATTGATCGGATCGTTAATGGTAGATCGATTATCGAGAGATCTATTTCCTGGAAGCGAGGCAGGGATGAATAGGGATGCGGATCTATAAAGAAATGGTGACGGAGGGACATAGTGGGATGGACAATTGGTACTGCTGATGGTATTCTAGTGTTAGAAGATTTCTAGAGCCGTTCGTAGATTAATAGGAGTTTCTCACTAAGTCATACTTGGTTTAACGTGCTAGAGATAGGGACTTGCGTATTTTTAGGATTAGTAGCTAGTATAAAGGGAATTAAAGAAAGACAGAGAATAGTATGTGAATTGGAACATAGTAACTATAGACACAGCAGCCATTGAATCTGAAGGATGCATCAGATGGTAGAGAGAGATAATAGAATCTATCGTGGATATTTAACTATCTATATGTAACTCATGCACTAGAATCACTAGGGATTGTGAGATGTAGAGCGGTAAAACTGCCTTCGGCGCTGCTCGCTGCAGTAATTGCGTAATCAAAGCCTACTGCCAGCATGATATTCCCATGTGGAGACAGGTACACACGTCTGAGCCACGATTATTGTGCAATATGCGATTTGTCAGAGTAGACGCAAAAAGTAGCTAATCAGGTACTTGTGATTTTTAGGGAATAAGACAAATATAAATAGTTTCTTATTCTGGATAGGGAAGATCATATCGCTCTCATATCTTTTTGTGACAATATGTGGGCTATAATTAGACAGACGCTCAATAGGGCATCAGAAATGTCTGTTTTTGGGTATTATATTTACAGATACGATCCGGCGATAGAGGTACTATTTGCGGGATATATCTATATTATCGGAGTGGTACGACAATTTGCATTTACATTCTCAATCTATGGAAGCTGTGATGCTCGTAGACTGATACAACGGGCTATGGTTAGTCGTTTGTGATTTCTAGGAGGTATCTCTGATGGATGTAGAACCTGGTTATTTGACGTGGCTTGTTGTTGAATGTCGTTTGGTCCAACCTAAAATTTCAGATGAATGTTAGCCTAGTAGGGGATAGTATTGATACCGCACGTCACATTTTGAATCTTGCAGAAAGCTAGCAGTGGGAAGAGGAAATAGTGCATCTCATTACATTTTATCTTCACGGAGACTTACACGGTTTGCCACTCAGTGTCTCTGGTTAGTGCGCGGGGACTAGGCGCGTGAGGAGCCTGGCAGCTGGGTTGCTAGTGCAATGGACGGTTGGATACCTATTGTTGGGTACCATCCTCGCAGCCACACTGGGAGGTGTTCACTACTCGTGACAAGACGCATATAAAGCTCGACTACACGCTATAACTAGTGGAAGATTGTTACAGAGGTGCATAAGTTCACATGGTATTTGGTTCGACGGATGAGCGTGAATACGCCATGGATTCGGCTATCATATGTAGCGTTATGTGTTTAATCGACTCAAGATTTAACGCAGGCTCCGGTACGACGTCAAGTAGGAGTCTCGAGGTTATCCCGCATCGCGGTCAAAAGCTGCTCAGGGCTGTAGAGCACCTTTCGATAAGGCGATTAGTTGCATAGACTGAATGACATAGTGGAGACGATGTCTCAGCTTTGACCTACTTCGAGCGATCCTGGTAGTTCTAGTAGTGGGATGGCGGAAGTGGAGTAAACCATAGCGCGCAGGTACTTTGCTGGGAACGGAGGAGGGGGATGAATCGGTTGGGATTATGGGCTTTTTATATCTGTAGGTACAAATAGGATCGGTTTAAGCCATCTCGCGTTCGAGAACGGTGGTTAGACAGTAAATGTTGGTTGAAGAAGTGTATAGATATAGCTCTAAGATGTCTGAATAAGAGTGTATTGAAGGAGTGAGAATGATACTTGCTAGTGATGCCATACTGAGCATGCGTATAGTGAGCTGTTGGCGATTACACACTTACGCGATCGAGGCGGTAGTTAGAGTGTGGAGTTGCATGAAGCGATCATTCTGGAACGCGGAAAGTAAGAATCAATAACTACTCTTGCGGGTGGTGACCTACTTGCCAAGTGGATTCCGCAGGTCTAATGACGAACCACTTATATACATCCAGGGGTATTATGTCATAGGGCTTCTTGCTGAAGGGACATTTCAATTTTGCATGTAAACTGAGTCCAGCCAGGGTGACCTTCATTAGCGGAACAGCCTCTTGGGGCGTTGTAGTGCCTCTCGTCGACTAGCATAAAGAGCATTTAGATAGAGGCTTGATATGAATCTAAAGCTTCATAGCTATGGTTAGATTTTTGAGCTTACGTTATATACTGTTTTATATAGGAGCTTAAGGCATGTTCTTACTTATAGTCGAGATAAGATGGCAATCTTGGGTCTTTGAAGACGCGGTAGCAGTTGGCACGACCATTTTACATCATTACTTGATAAGTCTAATTAAGAAAACGATTAAAGTCATCTTCGATAGTGTGGATAACCTCGTTGGATACTCTACATCATTGGGAGGGACTCGATACGACGAGACACGTTGAATAGGATATGGCTATAACAACTTAAGAATAATTGTAGGACCGGGAGCGTACCATTTTCTTGAGCACATTAATAGTAACTAAAGGAATATCAATATCGGCCTATGAGTATGACTTACGACAATAGGGAATTGGCAGCTTAACCATTACTGCTTCATAGAAGAATCTCACTTATTTCAGTATCATGATCACTACTACTATAGGAAGAATATCTCTAATCATCAGCGAGAATCGATAATGCCTCGATGCGGGTACTTGACGGATCTTTGGGTAGCGCTTAAAGGGGATTGTCTGCTGTACTGACTTGTGTGTTGTACATTCAGGATTGGAACAGGTATACCGAAGATTTTAAAAATTGATAGGATGATCAACAGTAACTTACTCGTTTGACATTCCAGGCACAGACTTTGAAGAGAATTGATGGTGCGGATACGAAAGTAAAGAGCGCTTTCTAGCTTTGCCTCGTGTTGGTAGCTTGCTCTCGGGTCTATCCATGGAACACACGAAATTAGCAATGTGAAATTGCTCACACGCTCTCATAACATAAAAGTCTGGGTTGGTGGCGTTAATACACATCTCACCTACATGCTTTTCGCAAATATAAGGAGAATTAAATGTCAGTCTTAATTTACTCCGTAGTACGGACAATGTGATTTACAAGCGGATCCAATTACGCACGCAAAAGATAATGGTCCATGTAGCAGACCCAATAGGAACGAAAGCCGGTAATTAGATGTTTACTGTTATGTTCGATGGGCGAGGCATGAGAATAAGGTGAAGTGATCTTTGGAGTGTCCTTATAGACTTTGGGCGCAGATAAGTATTCGGAGTAAAACAGAGTGATGTAGCGATATGCATGTAGCCTATAGTATACTTGTCGATATTACTGGGTTACTACCGGACAGTATAGCTGTTCCGCACGAGGAAATTAGGGCTTCTCGGGTATAGGCCTAATAGTTTACGGTGAAAACGCTGTCTGCTTTGAAGGTGTTGGATGCTCGTATATGTCTAGTTTACGAGATATTCTGTAGTTCGGACGTGAGTATTCACATAATCCTACAGGACGCAGTCCAGATCAGATAATTTGATAAGATAGATATGGATATATAGTTGAATTGGATGGTCTTACTGGAATCTTTGGAATCTTTGCATCATCGCAACAGCTCTTCGAATCTCTTGACGTCTCATTGGAAACGGCACCAATGCTTGCTGAGTCTGATAATTCGACTACTTCGTTGAACTAGTATGCAATCTCCTTACTTGAACTCTACTGAGACTCTCATATCTTAAAAATGATAGAGACTTATCAACGAGTGGTGTTCCTCAAGATTGTTGAAGGACTACAAAAGATATCTGTATAGAAACGCAGGAAAAGAGTGTAGAACGTATTTAGTAACGAGAAAGATTAGAGATCATACTTTTTCAAAACTTTAATAAGCTGGGTGAAAAACGCACAATCCAATTAGCCTCCGCCCTTTTGAAGATTGAGACATGAAGTTAGGGAATGTTGACAGTTATAGATAGGATCAGTGCACAGATCGTGACGAGAGACCAATTTGAGCCCTGTACTAGGGTAAATAAGTTGAGGACTCCGCATACGCAAGACTTAGCGAAGAGACATTTAATGAATCTCACACAGGCGACGATACAAATGACACTTGTCATCTTCTACTCACGAAAAGCACATCGACCTCAGGGAATAGGATCAGATTCGACGTAGCGGGAGGTTGAAGATTTAATACTTTATTTGACTTTGACAACAGGTGCCATTCCATAGGTCGTATCCTCACGGACATCCAATCTATCATACATGTGCTCTATCTCCCTCTAGGATCCAGAGGACTGGTGAAACTATAATATCTGGAGAGGCAGTAGCGGAAGTGGTTGCTTGACTCTGAGGTGGCAGCCGGAAGAGGCTCGGGAGGTAGAGATGCACGAGGTAAAAGTAGGTTGAGCGCCGCTGAGAGTAGTGTGGCGCTAAGAGGATTGCAACGATAAAAGGTTACTGTGAGATAGTCAGGAGGTAAGTACAATAGACGGAGATAATCATTTATTCCGGCTCGCATAACCCACTGTTTCGATCAATTCTCAGCGGAAAGTGTTTTATTATTCTAGGGATGTCATAGTGATTGTTTTGGATTGATTGGATGCCATCACCGGTACATTGTTGGGCTCATAGTTCGGTAGGGGAAGGCATTACGAATTTCCTCTCACAGTAAGTACTTCATTCGATCAAATCTCTCAATAAGGTAGATCTCCGCGCTGCTATGATGATACGTACCATACCGCCCGGGCGGGAGCCATCCAGTATAGAGAGAGATATACAGTCAGAAGAAATCCAATATCCTACATATTCATATCCTCTTTACAGGTATAGTATCGCCCGCCTGAGATCTCGTATACTACCTCCTGTCGCACAGCTTCAAACACCAATCCAAGTCTCGCACCTCCTACCACTGCACCACCAGATCACATACTGAAGATCGCCCTGCCTGGCTAGGTACCATTATTGCGTGTACAATCATCTTTCACTGCGAAGGTTTAAATTAGATCGCAATGATTTCGGGGTGAGATTGAAATAACTGGCCGGCAACCGCCAGTAAGACGTTTCACGGCGCTGTACATATCTCGCGAGTCTGTAGAAGATATAGATCATACGATGTGGGAGACTTGCATGTGACAATGGGTCGGTTTATTATTGTATACGGATTCGCTACAGGCTAGGAATGGTGGGTCTTTCTTGACAGATCGTTCAGCTCTCGCAAACCTCCTTTGGGTTAGCTTAGCACTCGGTTATTCTCACTGCTGCGTTTCGCATCACGCGCATTGTTATGGTGACAAGGCTTTCATAGCAGAATCTCTCTGGCTCTGCTTGTGGTCATAGACTTAGGTATTTCTGTTGGTGTAATTGACTGATATTACTCTTGATTCGATCTGCTTAGGTTCGACTTGAGATAGTTATGCGACGCCTCACACCTCACAGGTATAAATGCGATACTGGCTTGTCAACAGAGATTGTGGAATCTAGATATTGGTAGTGAGAGATATGCCTATTGAGCACACAGAGGAAATGTCATGGCGGCGGTTACGTCTCTGTGGATGGTCATTTACTGAATGCTATGCATGTTTGGTAGTGTATTGATTAATAGATGACTACTCGCAATCTAACATTAGCAAGCAAAGTATATGTCAAGTAAGACTACTGCTAATCCTGTCGAATTACTTAGGTGTGGACACTTAAGACTCAATTTTGTATTAGGTCAGCATATCCATAGCTTTCAAGAATGATCTTACAGTACTCGGTGATTAAACGGATCCTAGGAGGTATTAACTCCACTTGGATTTTTAGGAGGCTATGGGATTTACGACGATCAAATATCGCTTTATTCCATAGCGGCAAGGGACGTACAGAAAGTATTGTTGGGAAAAGATTGAGATGGCACTATTGCAAGTTTACTCTCAAATACTAGGAATGCGAACATGTGGGGCAGATGGTAGTGGACAGGAAACGGTACACTGGTCATTTTGACCGATCTTTACTCTCCGCACTGGTAGGATAATGGTAGATAGAGATCACTCAGAATTTGCCATATCATTTATTGCACTGTCAGTTGGAGTCGTGTCTATCAACCACAGGAAAACAAGAGAGGATGGTATGAGAAATAAGGAAGAAGAAGGTATTTGCACAGTGGGTGTCTCATTCGATTCTTGGGTATGAGTGTCATTTATGGCCTATGTGTACTTTCTCTGCGACGACACAGTGTAGAAAATACGGTAAACTACCAACAAGCGTAGACCCAGACTCGCGCCATATAATGCGTCAGATATCGTCATATCCACTCGTCGCGTTGGATTACGTCGCGCTGGATGGTATTTGAGACAGAGTGACAGATGTCATATGCTTCTAGCGTCTACATATAATTCTAGTGTCGAATCTATGTTTGTGATGAATAGTATGCGATTATGACATATGTTGAATGCTGGTCGGTCTCCCATTCTGGAGCTCAACATTCTGGACTCTCATCTATAGGGTCGGATCTTAGGAGGGAGTGCGATGTTCATTACATGATTTGTATAACGATAGATAAATAGCATATTGTGCGCACAAGTGGCTGGCAGTGTGCAAATCATAATGCTACTCACTTGCATTCATCGCTCCTTGCTATTGATCGAATTATCTTCGTAACTTGTTCCACGGCTCTAACGGCACATATTTTGCTCTAGTGATGGCGGGTTTACCTATACGTAGGCATAGGAGTGTCTGACTCTAGCAGTGTAGTCGGTCAAGGCCTAACTCCGTACGTCAATGAGCGATGACTCAGTATCAGGACGTTAGAGATACTACAGCCTAGTCCAAGTACAACGCAAAGTACTCATCTGTTCACACAATGAAGCAATAGCATACCAACGTGTATATCAATACAAAGCCTAGCGAAGCTATAGTGTGTCAGGCAAGACGGTCGAACGCCAACTTCGTGAGAACTCCATCAGTCAGCGTATACGGTTAGGAGATGTGTGAGATCGCAAAACGCTAATAGACGTCTGTGTGTGTGATAAAAGAGTGGCTCTAGCAAGTTTCCCTGCGTGCGATTATTCTATCCTATGACGCATGGTTCGATCAGTCTCTTGGATTTGATTATTAGATGGATCTTATATCGGATTTTATCATTGCGCTGGTATTCACATCGCACTAAAGCAAATCTCGTCGATTGAATGTGATGGTTCTGTGGTGTCGATGAGATGGTTAGTTACGGATTAGGTGGGCTCTTGATATATGAGTATTTACCTGGGAGAGGTGTAAGGTCGGTATGTAGTATTCAAGAAGGAAAGATGAGGGGTGTATATAGTAGGTACTGGAAGAAATCTAATGCTGCTTCCGAATTCTTCACAATGATTTCAATTCAATCCAATTCATCCAACTCTGAGTAATCTTGATGAGATTGATTCGAGGTGGTTTGGAGGGGTAAATTGATTATCGTTCCTTCTTGATATCTGACACCAGTTACCTGCCCTTTACCCCCTCACCTCTTACCTCTCACCTCTTACCTTCACCTCTTACCTCTCACCTCTTTGCCTCTCACCTCTCAACCAACCCTCCTATCCTTTTTTAAATTTCACCACTCCTGGATCCTAAGGAAAGGCAAGATAAGATTGGATGCCGAGAAGCTAGTGAGCTATCAAGGAATTCTCCTCGTCTCTGGGTTGTCTTGGGAAAAAATAATTCTGTTTCGTCGCGTAGATGAGGTTCTTCTCTTTTGCAACGATACCTAGGTCCATGGTTCTTCTTCTTCTTCTTCTTCTTCTTCTTCTTTTTCTTCTTCTTCTTCTTCTTCTTCTTCTTCCTCTTTCTCTTTTCATTACGATATCTTTTGAGTCCTCAAACTTAGCAATTAAGTCTCGATCTTTTAAGATTAGAAGTTCAAGAGATTCAAGAGATTCAGAGATTCAAGAGACTCAAGAGACTCAAGAGACTCAAGAGACTCAAGAGATTCAAGAGCTTCAAGAGATTCCAAAGATTCCAAAGATCCATCCAAATTCCTTCTTCAAACCTCTCCTTAAAATCTCACCGATCTTCAACTCTACAACACAACAAAACAGACGTGTCATCTACATATCAAGAATTTCCCTCAAGTACGTCAGTAATTTATCCAAGTTCTTAGCTTCTCTCTCATCGTCTCGATCTTTGCGCCTATATCTCTTCTTTCATATCTATCCATGAATACTCTTTGGTTCTTTGTTTGCAGACGATCTTGCTGTTATTCTGACCTGTGTATGATTTTTTGACTTTGACTTTAATTTTTTTGGAAAGTGGGATGTATCGGATTGGACTTTTAGTATTGAGAGTTTAGATTTACATGCTATGTTCTTTTCGTGATGACAATAGCTACCATACTACACTGAGCTTTATTTCAACCTCAATTCTCTTCCACTTAATCAACAATATTTCTTGACATATTTTTCTATCCTGCCTCTTCAAGATGTCGTACAGAAACAATCGTTACTCCCCGCATCTCAGTATGTTCTCCGATGAATTTTTATTGGGATATTGAACTGATAAGAGTTTTCTAGGCGTAATGGTGCTGTCATTCCTATTGGGTAAGTCATACTTAGGCCATGAATTCCTTTTCTTTTGTGCTCAGAAGATTAGGGCTCCTACTTTTCAAGTTTTAGCAATGCTATCACTGTGCTTTCGTCTTCAAGAAATATCCAAAACAGTCTAAATCCACCTATCGGAGAGTTATTGATAATCTTTTCTATAGCTTCAAGTTTAAATGTCGTCAACTGCAGCGTCTTCAAAGACCCAAGATTGCTACTCAAGAACGAGATTGCTCCTTATAAGAATATTTAGCTCAAAATCCTAGCATGAAGCTTGATTCAATCAAGCCTCTCTTCTAAGATGCCGTAGCTGCAAGGGCGAACAAGTTCAAGAGCTTCAGTGTGAAGGTCCCTGCGGACAAGTTAAAGTATTGGACTTGTTTCAGCAAAGCCCAGAGATCCCGTGGAAATAAGTGGTGCATGGAATGCGTCCACTGGAAAGAGGTCACCACCCGGAGGTTGATCTTACTTCGCTCCAGGAAGTGAGCCAGCACCACACGCTACTACCCCTCACCAGTTGAGACCACTGGCTCTTACGCTGCTAGTATGGCTGCAGTAAGTATCTTTCCCATCTTCTTACACTTTCAACTATCTTAGACTATTTCATACATTCAAACATTAATGTTAAAGTCTCGACAAGGTTTACCGAGTATTGACAAGATTAAATAGTTATCCAACGAGCATCCTCCCTTGCAGTTGGCAGTACTCCTATGGTTCTCAACTCGCACCTCATCTGCGACCAGTCGCTGGAAGTGGAAGTGAGAAATCCGCTCCCAGTCTTCAGTCAGCAACCCTTTCGAGAAGGTGCTCGTACTGCCGATTTACCGGCCGATGGCTGGGTAACCCGAGACTCTCCAGACGTCGTACCGGACCTGCTATGAGATACAACGCATATGATTCCAACGGTATTCGCCACTCGCAAACAAAAGGCAATGACTTTGACCTCTGTAACAACGTCCACTGTTGGTGGTGAGTCGAGCTTTGCGTCTGTTACGGGTGAAAGCCCTCGTGTTGCTGCTGTAACTGTTCCACGTCCATTTGCACCAGCACCAGCTCCGGCTTTCTCAGCCCGTTCGCGTGGTCACTAACCAGAACACTGGATGGGCTAAACCTGTAAGTCTCCTGAAATTAAATGCACTTTCCCTCCTCTAGCTTCGCGATTCATGGCCGTTGCGGTATCAACTGTACTAGTCTAATTCATAATTTTAGTTGGCCAACGCACCAGACAACCCGTCAATCCAGGTTCCATCACGGAATGGGCTCCAGAATCCAACGCCCCATACCGTAGATCAGTCTACGACTCCAGCGATGATGAAATGTAAAATCATTTCTCCACTCCATATTATTTCCCGAGTATATGATTCTTCGCGGATCGTGAAAAATATCCAAAGACTTGATGATTCTTTGCGTTGCGATTAAAAGCTCCATATTGTCACAGATATGAGAGCGAGTCTTCTATCAGAATGATATTTATTTTTCTTTTTTCCATAATCACAGTACCTTGTGATATTTTTTCTCACGCTGCATGCAGCATGTGGCTCAGAGCTTTGTCTTCACTGGGTATCATGCTGGCAGTATGGGCTTGTGAATGGGCAGGGAGGACAGTTTAGCTCTCATCTTGATTGATGCATAGCAAGGATAGTTAATATCGATGGTTTTTTTATTTTTCATTTGAGATATTCTTAATGATATATTGCTGCTGTGTTTAGATTGTTGTGCATATTTCGTCTTTTTTGTATTTTCATACTAGTATTTTCCTGAAGAGTCTTGCGATGTACAGTATGACCTGGGGATCATTAATCTACAGCTGATTAAGATCCATAGGAATGATATATGAACTGGATTTTATAGGCTCCTTTCTTTCTTTCGTTCTGTTCGCTTGGTATAGTTCGATTCGATTCGATTCGATCCGATTCAATTCAATTCAACTTGCTTAATGTATTGTTTTGTTGTGCGGGTTTGGGTTTAGGGGGGGTAGAGATAGATTTTTAAGATTAGGTTGGCTGGTTTCTCTTTTGCTTTTATATGTGTAGATGGATAAATGGGATTTTGCATGATACTGGTATTAAGAGGGGGTAGAGGTAGAGGTAGAGGTAGAGATGGAGATGGAGATAGCTATGGTTTGGTCGATCGTTTGATGTTTGATATCTCTTTGATGTTTTGGACATTTTTTTTTTTAGATTATGGAGTGTGGGTGTGGGATGTAGGGTGTGGGATATGGAATGTGATGGAGGGTGAAGGGGAAGGGTTGATAAAGGGGATGGGGGGAGGTTGGTGAAGGAGGAGGGCGGGTGGAGTGGGATGTTTGCATTATCTACCTACCTACTTTGGGATATCATTTTTCGGTGTATCATCTAGCAGGCAAGTATATATCAACATCATATAAGTATACATCGTACAAGTATACATCATACAGCACCAAGCACCAAGCACCAAGCCCAAGCACCAAGCACCAAGCACCAAGCAC
>QKRW01000087.1:0-72500 GCA_003260565.1 Monilinia fructigena
AAATGTATAGTTTAGCACATTTATATACCCTAGAGAGGTCTCTCGGACGCAAAATAACACTACTACTACTACTAACTTCCCCGTCTATCAAATCCTGTTGTGCTCGCCTAAGAGCTCCGCGTGCTACAGTATCTGCTACTGATAATGCTACTCTGAGCCTGCGTTAGGTGTTGGTAGATATGTTGTGCTCCAGAGAGCTCCCTCTGTAGGAACACCAATAGCAAACACTCTCTCATTTACTTCATTATTCGCAGGAGCCTCGTCATCTGAATGTGCTTCGTCATCAGCAGGTGCTTGATTATTAGCAGGAATTTGACCATCCGCGATGATTTTGATGGCCCCTCTGGGTTATATCCAAACCTCCTGTTCTAATACCATGGGTCACATGTGGTCTACATTGACGCGTTTCATACAAGTCTTTGAGGAGTGGTCGGTTGTTCTGCTAGTTTCGGCTTTTCTACACGTGCTTCAATAAGTACGTTCACTTGTAGTGTTTTGTCTCCTGTGGATATCGATGAACCACCGACCACTTTCCATCGTCCGATTCTGAGATTGCGGCCTTTGGTGAGAGGACATGAAGGACTCCAGCATCTATAAGCGCGATCATCTGCTCGATACGCATCAGAGGGGGACCAACAGCTAAAAAGCCATCTAAAGATGCAAAACGCCTAGTCAGGTGCCGTTCTGCGTCATCTTTGACACCTTGGTGATCAATGACTCGTCGTAGCTCGTTCCGGATATCGCGCAAAACACTTCTAGCTGCCGCATGAGGTCCCTGAATATTACCAAGCTGGGCTTGTCTAACATCTTCTTTAAGGTAAGAAAGTATCTTTTCTTCCCATTCATTGCAATTTTGATGCCTGAATTGACGATCAGGGTGTCTGACATGTTCCCAGTTCCAGAGTTCGAGATTCCATCTTCCAATCAATGCAACTTTGTCCTCGTCTCTGCCACAAAGGAACTCCGTTTCAAAATTCTCGATATCCTCGTCAGATTCGTCCCGGAGCCGCAGGAGCTGTTTATAATAGACAATTTCGACCTCTTTGGCAATCAGAGGCCAGAGCCCGGTGTGGAAGGTTGCGGCATTATTATTCTTGGCTTCATGACGGAATGCTCTGATACGTTCCTGGGTAATTATTTGGGGTCTATGGAGCTGCTCAGGGCTCCATCTGATTGACAGCACGAGCATGAAGCGGTAGACCACGTCTAGAGAAACAGTACATGTTTGGCTCCTTCCCTGAACATTTGTATACCAATTTATAATTCTCTCTAACGAACTCCCCACCTAGACCCTCGCTCAGGAGAGCCATGTAATCGAAAAAGATGAGACCCATTCCGACGAGTAGTACATTATCTGTGCTCCGTATGGACGAAAGGTCGGCGTTGGCAGCATTACCTGGGGGAATGTAGGTGATTCTGTTCTCTTTTGCGTATCGATCTCGACTTTTCACCTCGCCTACGTCGTCGTCATCAACAAGATCTTTGGGCAGATGTCCTGGGCGAGAATGACAGTGGAGAGCGTATCGATGACTTTGCCAGTGGAGAGAGTGACTTTATAGAGGTCGTCGGTATTTTTGCAGAGCTTCTGTGCCTGAGCAAGGTGAAACTTGACTCTTACATTCTCCGGAAGTCGCTCGATGACATGATCGTACACCCATCTAAGGTATGTGCCCCCTTGAACCCGTGTAGCATAATCGTTCAAGTTGACAGGGTGCTCGTTTCGATGAAGCCATTCATACAAATTTGAGCCATTTTTGATCGGACCGCGACATTTGACTGAGTCGTCGGTGAAGAGTGTTGTTTGAGAAGCCAGCGTATTCATTAACAAAAGGGGGGACTGATCGGTGCGCCACACTTTACCAGCACCTGGAGGATACTGGTCGATGATGATGTGAATAGTGAGCCATGAGTCTTTATGGATGAATTGGCTGGCAGATGCACTAATTCGCTCCAGGACGCTTGTGCCGCGAGGACCAGCCCCAACAATAGCGATCTGAGGACCGTAAACGATCTCGCCCGCCTGCCTTCCTGAGTATCCGTAGCTTGTCATTCTTTAAGATTCAAATTCAAAAAGTCCCTTGTTTGGTGATTGCAAGATTTGCGGGTGTTTGCTGATTGTTTTGACTTTAATTGATAGTTGCTAATGTTGCCATTTGGTACCGATATTAAGATGATTATATACTTATCTTATATGGGCACTTGCGGAACATCTCTTCTCAAGCTACTATATTCTAGTTTAGCCGCTGTTCTCCTATTGACCAGGATACGAACTCTTGTAAAATGTATCTGCTTCCGAGCTTCCCTTGGGTATCAACACCTCACATCTACAAGATTAGTCTATGATCTTACCTGCTCTCGTAACATGCCTGCATGTTCAAACAATCAATGCTGGCCACCAACAATGCTAACCCACTTTGTAATGACAGTAGATGGTGGTGTACCACTATACAGTCTAGTTTGATGTGACCCTAGCTTATTAGAGATAGTAATGGAGATGGAAATACTAATTGATAGTCGCTAGGCTTGACGGATGACTGGCATACGTTGAATTCCTTGGCTTGACGTGTCAATGTAGATTCCTGTCGTCTGGATCATGCTAAAATCTAGCTCCTCACAGTATTCACAGATTGTACGGCAAGCCTGCAGCATCAAAGTTACGTGTTGGAGTTCACAACTACAGAAGCTTGCGAATGCTGGCTTACATGTCGAGAGAAC
Organism: Monilinia fructigena; assembly: GCA_003260565.1. Lineage (NCBI taxonomy): Eukaryota > Fungi > Ascomycota > Leotiomycetes > Helotiales > Sclerotiniaceae > Monilinia > Monilinia fructigena. The sequence continues at coordinate 2,716 of QKRW01000087.1, forward strand.
GCACTCCTTACCGATGCATCTCGTATTGTAGGGAATCAGTGACAATTTTACACTCAAGCAAGCTACTGCAATACTTTTCAGAATTATATTCAAGTTCTAGTAGGTAGGTCTAGATAGGAGATAAATCGTGCTGCTAGTGTTGCTCTATCAGGATTGCAGTTATTTATGTTGATTTTTGAAAGTGCATTAATTCTGCCCCTCCTGAACTATTGCGTTTCCCTCTATTTTTGTCTCATCTAATTTAATGTTAATGCGGATAGTTAACGGAAAAATAAAGATTGAAAAGGGCGCAGAACGCTTTCACAAAGAAACTAAAGATTGCGTTGAATATCCGCAACATACTCTACAAAAGCTCTTGACCAGATAAGTCATCATGCGACATTAACCTCACTGACCGGGCCAATGGTTCACCATTTACGAAACTTATTCATTAAGAATAACGCTATCGCGATCTATAGTAAATATCGGTAAACTGTGGCACAAACCGGGAGACCCTATGATCTACCGCTACGCATTCCAGACTCGCAAAAGCTACTAGGCCACTGGGGCACTAGAGCGCACGGGTGCTACAGTCCCCTCGCTTAAATAAATGTTAAAGTATAGATCGGTTATAAAATTCAACAAATAAATTGTGGTATCAACTTGGTTGATATAAGTGTAAAGTACTTTAGTCTATATGGTTGTATTCGTTCTTGATCATTATTATAGGAAGCTAGTACTTATATAGGGTCGAGCGACGCTAGCTAATACAGGCCCCTCTTTGATCACATATCGATTCCCGACAAGAATATCATTTCAACTTCTATTTGCACAAAGCAAAAATGAAAACTCAAATGCCATAATCCAAAAGACCAAAATCTGATCAATTAAACTTCACTATTAGATGAACAATCAAAGAAAACCAACATGACGTATAAGGAGGCAAATACGGCCAACCATCACATACCAGAACGACTTCTAAAATCAATCGCCAAAGCCGCAACTAACCACAAGGCACGAAAAGTAAAAAACCGAGATAGCATATCCCCCAAGCGGAAACAAATTAAGTTACCCAAAATAGTACATGGGAGTACCCAGCCCCATTTTTCACAAAAAACACAGGATCAGGAGAACTCATCATACACGACAGCAAAGACAGTAACGCACCAGTTCCAGACTCATAAAACTCTAAAACAAAAACAACAAAAATTAACAACGAAAGCCTTAACCCCGATACGCAAATTTCCTGGGACTACCATCGCGAAGCCCGTCCGCAGCACCTCATCAACAACGTGTTGCCGCGCCCGGCCAAATACCTGCCAAGTTGCTAAACAAGTACGAAATGTCATCGCTCACATGGCAATGTAAATGGAAGACGAACAAGTCCAGCGGGAATACATCATTAGCGACCGCCAATACAAAACCGACGAGAAACCGTCCCCGTCCCCGCACTCGCAACTTCCCCCGCTCTGCTACCAACTTTATGTCACAATGGCTTACATAGAAATCACATAAACTAATAATCCAAATTACAGAGAAATCTATAAGTACGTGGGTATGCAAAGTCAATATAGCGAATTTGGGAAAGACCAAATCGATCCAAGAGAAGATTAAAAACTATATCGCAAACAAATGTCAACGTACGACGCGCAATTACCAGTCTGGACAAACCAAAACGCCAAGGGGCCAACACCTAGTGACCATGACCTATACAGCCCCCCTAAATAACAAAATAGACGTCCATAAAATAACAAGAAGAATTATATGACTCGATTTACTACAACCAAATGAAAATGCAAATCCATCCTGATCTAAAGACAATCTGCCAGTATAAGATTCAGCCATCAGAAAACCCAAATCCATAAATATAACCCATAAACAAAGTAAGATTAGCAGTATTAGTATTTAGAAGAAAAAAAATTACTTACATCATAGATATATTAACAAATAGCATATCTACATTACATTCAATAAATTGTTGAAATGAAAAATGAATGAAAGAATAAGTCAAAGCGAAATTAAAAAACACACCAGTATATTGAGAACATAACTACTTATGAATGAAATACTTATAGTATAAAGTAAAACAATTAAGTAAGGCCAATATAGAATTAGCCATTCAAAAAAGTGACCATAATACTATAACATAAAACTACTAAAAATAAACGCATAGCCTGACCCAATAATACTAAAACAATATCAATAACCATGAACCAAAAAAGGATAGACCCAACAAAACTAAGAATATCCGAATAGCTCACCCCTCCACCTCCTAAATATGCCCACCGGCAACACCGCCATAAGCCGCCCAAGATTCCTACCTGGAGAATGTACACAAAAGTACACTCCAGCAAGCAAGACAAGTTAGCCGGAAACAACTAAGACAAGAACACCACGCGATGAAAAATTTACAACCGCACCCACATCAAACAAAATTTCTGGGTGAATGACATGCGCGTGCCAATCTGGAATAAAAAAGCGAAACAAAGGAAGCAAGACTCAACGCAAAAGATAACTTGCCAATTACCAGCGCAAGACCACCAAGACCCCGAACCGAAACGACGCCGCTGAACTGGAAATTCAAAGATTCAGCGAGATAGAGGTCATTTATATAATGTCATATCGTAGTACGTACGATAAAAAGAGACCACGATGAACAATCTGAAACCGGATATACATTTGCACAACCAGAATCAAAGGCGGAGACATACAAACTTCGACGCTCACTCCGTACTTCACTTAATAAATACAAGTCGAAACATAATCCGCGGGTATCCTAGATGACGATTAACAGAAAGGAAAGACTACGCAATCGTGGGAAGAGAACAACCAATCAAAACATGCAATCTCAAATAAAGGGAGCAAAATCGAAATCTCATCGTCACAAAACATACAACATCATCATGCCCACATCAGCGAAAATACAAGACATCAAAACAGTACACCAGATTTTACAATCATACTTGGAATATCGGTAAAGCAGTAGGATTGGCCCAGAAACTTTCGATTTGGGATTAGCCCAAAAGAACCAGCCACCCTTACATAGCCCTACTGAATCACAGAAACTTCGATTCAAGCCCGAAGTCAGGGACCAGTTCTGGTAGAACTGCTACCATTTGGTACGATAAGAAACGTCAAGTATTTTCGAACTTCGAGACTCTTCCACATCTCACTGCACCACATTGAAATCACACTCTTAAGCGCGGACCGTCCTAACACGACCTCGTAAATGCAATGATGGTAAGCTTCTCGCAAAGGAGGAAGCGGGAGTCCTAAAGGAACTGGGATAAATGGGGGGCTCGAAGGTGAATAAACTTCACGATGCCATCCAAGAAGCGAAATCGCGTAATAATTAAAGCAAGCCCTCAACTTCCTTATCAACGGAGTCGAAAAATATCACAATCATTAAGCCATTCATCACAAACCAACACGAAAGACACACACACAAGTGCGAATAGAAATCTAACGCAACATACAAGCCCTCCTCTCAAACACCCAACTGGTGCCTTTCGCATAGACGGAACCTCGCTTCTCATACGTGCCGACATGAATCCCAATCCCGCGACATCTCGACGATCAGCGCAACTCAGCTCGGGCGCCGTGGTTTGGTATAGCCAAATAAACAGTGAAGGAAAAGAATCCTTCATCAGCATGTGACGAGCTCATGTGAAATTTGAATTGCCTACAATATGAGTGGAGATAATGCTGTGAGAAGCAATAGCTTGCACAGTATATTGTTCCGCGAAATAAGATCTATTACCTTCAACAAGCGAACGATATACTGCTCCTGATGCGACGTGCTTGGAACTGACGAGTCTCTCACCGCTCGAAGATATAAATCCACCTGCCAATGTTCACTCACACCCTTCTAGGCCAAGGACTTCGATCCGCGTCAAGAAAGTGTCCCACGTCCATATTCTTCAACATATTGAAGAAACCAAGAATAAAATCGCACCATTAAAAATCAAGAACTACACAAGAAATAGATTATCAAACTGCACAGGCCATTCACACCTAAATTTCCCGACTAGAAACATGTCACGCAATACCTCATACAAACTAACTTGAATAAATCGCACTCGACCACGACACCATAAGGAAAAAGAACGCGCAAGACCTAACTACTTAAAACGGTAGATCTGATAAACCAATAAGAGCTCGCAAATAACGAAAAACCGAAAATTCAACAAAGTAATGGTTCCAAGGCGGTCGAAAGGAAAACAACTTTGAACCTCGAATTATGGAGAAAACTTGCGAGTTCACTCTGAGAATTACTAAACGTGGCGTAAAAAGAGGTGAAAAGATTTGAAACGAGATACCATGAAATAGCATACTCCAGTAAATTAATAGCAAAGTATAAAAACTTAAAAAACCCACCCATGCGCACCCTCAAGTCAAACATAAAAACGCATCGATAAAGTAAATATGCACACTTACACACAATACACCCAGCCAAAGAGGAAAATACAAGTAACACAATGTGAGAACTTCCCATTCCAAAGCCACAATAACAAGTGCAAGGCAACCCATCAAAGATCAAATCTCCACAACGCGTGGGGGAAAACGGCTCATGCACAACAATTAACCCACTCTCCTAAATCCACAAAGTACCGACCCACCAAGAAACACGATATCCCGAAAGCCAGAAATGGAAAAGGAAAAGTTATGAAGCTAGAAGTAGACATCTGGGAAGATATAACTTGATACCCATTAGCAATCAAACACGACAATAACTGTCATGTCAAAAGAATAAGATAGAAAGAAAGTCTATGCCCGTCTAACAAGGCGCAGATTATGACCAAATATGCTTCCTAAAATGCTTCCAACTAAGCAGAGGGGAAACCTGACTCATCTCACAAATCCATCGCAAAGATCCCGCATAACTAGACTAACCACCAACAAGCCCATCTCGAATAACCTCATATTGTACATCCATTCAAAAGACCGAAATAAATGAAAGATCAACACCGCAACACATATATAACTACACCCAATTCCATGCGGCACCAATAGACAAACAAACAGGGGAGATCAATGATCGAACGCCAACTGCCCAAACCATAAATCATTCTAAACAGCAAACCTGCCCATCCTGGCCACGAAACAATGATCATAATCATATATTATTTTAAAAAGAGTGGTCTGGGTAAACTTTACCAATTAGATAGGGGGTGGTCAGGATCTTACCACTTAACAGGCACAGATCAACAATCACGAGGAAAATGGCTCTTATAACATATCAGATACATTAAGCTTATTCAAAACAAACAGAAACAGGGAAGCCGAAAGAAACTTATCTGAGCAAAACACAAAAGAGAACAAGAATTTTAATCAATGGGAATCAAAACCCAAAGCTGTCGTGTTTGGACAACGAATAAAGTAGAGCACAGTCATTCCTTAACCCTAGGAAAAAAAAAAGCTGAGAAACGGAGCGATTCAAGACATAAACCGTAGTGTTCAACAACTCCAAACTATTAATCAATGTTACCCAGAATGGAAACAATCTACACTCCAAGCTGACGAAGAAAGAATAAAACCTGTATGAAATAGAAAGTAGTCGAATCAGATGAGACATAGACATTGATAGGTATGAAGATGAATCTGAGAATCTTTCTCCGGGCTGTTAGGGACGATGTGTTGGGAATTAACTAGAGTTATTGTTAGAGCTATTCACCGAGCTTTTGAACAGAGCCATTCACTTTGATGATGAACCAATGCTATTGAACTAAAATGTCCCCTTCTCATTCACTACCCCATTCCACTCCCTCCTCACCGCATTGATGTCCATCCACAAAGACATCATACATCCTCCCAGCTTGTCCGAATCCCAGCCCATATCCTGATATGCTAGATTCGTACGGCAAAGCCCTACATGAAAGGTGCATGTTGTTTATTTTGACCATACCAGTAGTTGAATGCACAGTGCTGATTATGCAAAGTATAGTCAAAGTGATAATATCCTATATCTTAGTTTGATATTAAAAACTATATTCAAATATAAAACCATGAGGACTGTATATATAACTAATATCTATCGATAATTCATGATATGTGGCCGAGTGCTCCCATTTGTTTCGATAGTTCTGCTCGAATAGGACAGAGAAGGGTGTTCGAAAAAAGTGACGAATAGAATTCAATGCAAAACAATTCGGTAGATATATACGCGCGTATACACGTGAATGGAGATTTCTTCGAAGATCGTATTTAAGCCTGGTGAAGGTCACAAAGTAAAAGTATATATATACCTGATTTCATTGCATCTCATTGCATCTCCTGCATATTTCGATACGATAAATTCTATCCATACTTTGAGTGCGTGGTCGAACAATAACTTATTTGTGAAAACGTACATAGGCGATCCCAAGGACAAACATATGAATGAGAATACAAATGAAAGGGAAATTGATATCTTCTTTGTATGCTCATATCTTCTGAACCCCGACACCATACAGGAAGCACGAAGTATGAAGCCGCAAATAGAACTTGGAAAGGAAAATATATAGTGAATACACAATGGATGAGAGTATGGAAAACGATGATGAAAAGCCTCAGAGTGATACTTCAATACTTTGATAGATCGATAGTTCATGCACATGCATCAGAGTCTAGGCCGCTAATCCACATCTACCAGATTGGCATTCAACAAGAGGAATGTGGCAGTCGAGGAACATGGTTACAATTTACTTTCCATTGGGTCAACTAGTGGTATGGCTATTGGATTAGTATAAGGACCTTTCTGAAGCTTCTATTGTGATCAATGTCGAGAAGCCGAGAGACATGTTCAAGTTGTTCTTCAAAAGAATACACACTCTCCATATCAATGAACGTTAATGCAAGACTAGGTGCTTCACTTGAAATGTAGATCTCTGTATCCAAATGCGGGGTATGCGTTATAAATTTCGATATCTCGAACTTTCTATGACGTCTATTGTTCATGTCCAGGACTTCAGGATTTGACACGCCCATGGCCGTTTCCTCGAACTCAGCCAGTACGCCGAACAAATTTATTGTCCAATTCCGACAGTCTTGAGGATTCTGTTGCGCAAGAAAACACCGTAATATCACAACATATCGAGATGAACCAACAGAGGTATTGAGATGGAGAAAGATGCAGCAAATTGATCTGAATTCAGCGGCAAGCCACTTCCTCAAGATATACAAATACGCCCATTAAAGAAGATTGCGTTTCCTCCGAGTCAATGGATTCCAATCCGAACTCGTAAGTAGATATCCTCCACTTCCCAAATCGTGATCGTTCCTCCATCATGGAAATGACTTGTGTATAGTAACAAGCAACGCCCCTCTTATTCCCCATCCGTCAATTTTTGGTTATTTATGCTCCTGGGTTCATCTATTTAGTGCGTTAGTGAATCGTTCCGTCCGATGTTGTTCTTGGTATTATCGAACCTTTCTCTTGCCACCGGTCAAAGTGACGTTGACGAAACGACGAGTGAACTTCTCTCTCTTGGCGGCACGTCCCTTGGGGCGCTTCTTCTTCTCTTGTGGCTCAACCTATTCGGAATATCGTATTAGTACTTGATTCAATAAAACGATAAATCCTTTTAAAATATCCTATTTCCATCCTTCCAACGTATTGCCTGATTCTTATTCGCCACCACCAATTCGGACACCCCCTTATCCATCCATCCTTCGAAGAACATATCAAAAGAATCGTACCTTTGGTGTTTGAGACTTGACCTTTCCGGCACGAAGCGAGGGATCCGTGAACCTTTCCCATGATTGCGGTTTATCGGTATGTTTGTCGATTGATAATTCCGATAACTATGCAAGTGGCAAATGTAAGCTGTGGTGTCTCTTTCTTGGGAAGATACGAATAAATCGATTTTGCAGCGATGAAATTGTCAATTTGAGAATCTGCGAAGAATTCTAGATGGACGAAAAGCGTGGATTTGATGAAAATATTTGGGGGGTACGTACGCGGTTGCTGTGTTGTTGGGTGTTAGGTTGTCGATGGTCGTTGTGATGAATCACTATACTCTCTGGAAGTTTCACACTAGCGCGTCGCTTGTGATCTCGCACTAAAGTTATGCTAGGGCTTCCTAAATTTACTGCCCTTCGATTCAAATCACGTGGTAATGATATTTGTGGACTACGAACTTCAACTTTTTCCTTCTTACAACACAGCACAACATGAGATACAAACTTGGAACTTGTTTACAATTCAGATGATCTTTTATTATATCTGTTATTACTGAACCTTTACAACTACTACTCATACCTAGGTACTTATTGTATCACACAGACAACCAACTCCCCTTCTTCTGTGTGTTCAATATTCACGTGGAAGAATGTACGAAATCTTATCCTTATCAGATTAGAATCGGCTTAATGCATTCCGAGCTCTCGGAATCTTTCCGATGATCATTCATGACCTCGAATCACAATCGTATATCCGTATATCTCTCGTTGGCGGTAAGGTTCAAATGATCTCATACAACCAATCAATCACAGGTTATGTTCATTTCCCATCAAACATTCATCATTGTTTGAATATATTTGCATCTATCGTCTTCTTTCTCTCATATCTATGTACTAGCGATTCTAAAGTTATTGCCTTTACTTTTTTCTCACCATGTACCTATCAAAATCCCCCTTAGGAGTCTTGCTCTTTAGCACTCTCCTACAACTCACAAGCAGTTCAACTCTACCAATCGAATCTCCTTCTCCAGAGCAAATAATTATCAATCCATCCTCTTCCGAGTCTTCCGAGTCAACACACCACATACCTACATCCCGTGAAAGTGCTATTCTCGCCCGCCGCATCCTTCACCTCACACCCCTTGGAACGTTATCCTCCATCTTTCCCAACTCCTCCTCTTTCGAGAATCGTCCCTTCCAATGTCCAAAATATCCCTATCGGTCTCATGGATTACATAGCCGACTGCGAACCTACCACGAACAACCCAACCATCCTCGCAATCAGCATAGCGACTACTTTCAAAAACGCCATCTCCAACCCCAACATCTCCCCTCTCCCTATCCTGGACACCTCCCTACCCTCCAAAATCACGCATCTCATTCTCAAAGCCAGACCCATTCGCATATTCCGCAGCCAATCAACCGCGGCTCAGTATTCTGGGATATCTCGAACCCATCACAACTTCATCCGCAGACGAACAGGAATTGCGAAAATGTTTCGTAAATACACACCCAGATGCTAAATATTGGTTACCTGGTAACCATATCCATCATAGTGAGTGGGTGCGATTGGTTGTGCAGGAGATATATTGGGTGGGAGGATTTGGGATCGCGCGTATATTGGTTGGATACCTATCGAAGAGTGGAGGTCTGTGGAGAGGAAAGAATGGGAAGGGGTGAGATTGGTGGAGAGAAGAAGGGGTGGAAGGAATGGGCTGTTGAGGGATTGGGATTGGGAGGTTCTTGGGAGTTGTGATACCGAGTGGTTGCTTGAAAGACTGATGATGCAATGTGAACATGTATACCAGGGGCTTTATAGTTTGCTTATACCTTATTTGAAGTGGATTTTTTTAAGTTCTCAAACCTCTTTCTGTATCATGCAACATACAGATATTTTGCTTGGATTCTTTTTCATAGTCTATGATGATACCTGGGCCATTATCCAGTACAATGTTAGAAATTCAGAAAACAACCATGCGGAAAATTATTGAATTCCCAATAATTTAATTCAGCTTGAAATGGGATGCTGTATCCTTTAAATCAAGGATGGATTCAAGTTCTAAATACTCATATCTTATTCTGATTAACTAGTTCTGGGATCTATTATCATGCCTTAGGCCACATCAGGAGCTTCAACTAAATGCACCTTTCCCAATGCACCAAAGTAAGTCACCATGGATTTGCAAGCACCATACTTGCACCGGCGAGAACACCTCTACCCAGAATGCGACCATTGGATATCATAAGAACCCCTTAACGATACAAGAAAGCCCCTTGTCCACGTAATACTGTTATCTCCCAAGCAACCGAAACAGGATCCAAGCACCCCATCAACTAATTCACAAGAAACCCGCACAAAAAGAGCGCAAATGATGCTACGAAATCACTTCCTCACTTTCTTGGAGGGCTGAGTATCGACGGATGTACCCATAGCTCTCTTCAATGAAATAGGCTCTGAAAGATTACTCAACGGCCCATCACTCGAATCATCATCCAATTCTAAATCACTCTCAAACAGCGAATCAAGCTCAGAAAGCACGCTAGACTCCGAATCCGATCTTGCCCGCCTAGACATACCAAGCTCTATGGGAACAGAATTCTCAGATTTTCGTCGATGCGTTTGTAATCGAAGTGCGAAATTGTTCCTGGAGGCATTCCGGTTTACATGTTCGGATATAAATTCCCATGCTGTGGTCCAACATTGGGCGTTGACTCGTAAATCTTTGTGTTTTAATCGTAAAAAGCGACGCATGGATTTGATGTCCTCGAGAAGGGCATCGTCTGATCGTTTATCTTTGTGGTATGATATAAGGATACCGGAGGCGACAAGCTCCAATGGTGAGAATGTGCGGACGTGGTTGACATTGGCATCTTTGAGAAACTCAGGAGCTGGATCAAAAACAGAATCTTTAATAATTTTGTACCGTCCAGTTGATAACCTAGCAGAAGACTTCTTGATCAATGACTCGAATCTATCGAACACATCTTTGAAAGCAAGTTTGAGGCCCATAGATATTGGTTCTGGATCTTCTAAAACACGCATGAGTGCTTGAGGGCTGGCTTGAAGTGAAGGTACTGCTTTTTTTCTCCGGCCGTTTGTTGGCCCAGAAAGAACTTCTTGAATCATAGTAAATATAGTTAGAATGAGTCGGAACCCCGAAGCACGACTTTGTTTCGATACTTGTCTCTATTAGTCATATCTTGGATGTGATTTTCGGGCTACTTACAGTTGATCACCATAGCATAATCATCCTCATATAACCGAGTGAATCTAGCCCATTCAGTGGACATTGCCCTCATTTTTTCGGCCGGTGATAATGCGATTCCTCTTTGCACAAGTTGAAACATAGTTTCTTCGGTCTCTTGTATCAAATGGTCATATTCGTAACAGCAAAAGACCTTTTCGTCGAAGAATTTCTTCAGTCCATCTGGGCAGATATTTCTGCTGCTAGTTGGCGTTATCACTCCGTTGACAGTCGGATGGCAGTAATACCTATAATTATGATTAGATTTTCATCCTTTTTAGCAGCTCAACTCGGCGTAATTCCCTTGCCAGACTGTAATTGAGCCTTTTCTTCTTCGTTTGGATAGATCATCTTCCAACATGACTTTATGCTTCAAGCCAGTACGTACCATTTCTTTGGTGGGTGAGAATTGTCAAGGAAGCCAATCTCCCCGTTCATGAACTTGTAAAGTGATGTCAAACGTTGCTTTCCATCAACACAGATCCTCACGTGTTTCACCTCCTTTTGGCCGTCTTTCAGCTCGTTGATGACTGTTTTAACGTTAAGAACTATGGGGGGGATAAAATAGCCCACTTCAAGAAGTCAGTAAGTTTGATTACAGAAAATCTGGGCGATCACTTACTCAAGACTGAAGTAATAAGGGTAGAAGCACGCCCTTCGTCCCACACACTAGCTCTCTGATAGTTGGGATTTAGTACTAGATTGCCCTTCACTATGGTATCTAATTGACGTGAGTATTGTGGAATGTGTAGTCTATCGATGGTACTGACTATAGAGCATTTTCAAAGACCTCTTGACTATCATCGGAGTCGGAAGCTGTCGGATTTTAAACCCTTCAAAGTTTTGTCAGCGGGTAACAACACAATAAGTCATCAATTTGCCTACCTGGACATACAAAGTGTTCAACACCATTGATAAAGGCAAGTCCTTCAAAATTCCCATCAACATATTCCGATTCTTCATCATCCACATCCACGTCATCGAAAATATCATCTTCTGCGACTTCGGGCAAATCAAGCCGAATTTTCTGATCCCCAGAGTCTTCATCCTTTACCTTATCCTTTATAGGTGAGTCCAGCTTGATATCCACGCTGGGGATAGTGATAGATTTAGAGTAGCTCATTGTTCATGTATATGGAGAAGCTCTCACAGTGATGCGATGTTGTTTTATAACGAAATCCCGAGATAAATTTTGAGCTGACATTCACATTTAAGGTAAGGGATGGGGCGTAAGTAAAGTGATTGTATCGACTACCTCGAACGAGTTATCGAGTACATGTGCAATGGCGAGGAGCGAAGAGATGAAATGTGTCCTATACAGTCATGTGATGTGGCAGCGAATATTACGGATGGCAAGTGGCGTGATATTTGATATGGACTATGAAGATGTACTATAAAGTTGGGTGGGTGAGTAACACAATATCGCGTGAGAAAGGGGTAAAGAGACGGGCCTATGAGAGACCAGGGATCTACAGCTCTTGCTTCTTGCCTCGCTCGTCGCACCAACACAATTTACTCTCAAGCCATATGACCAGGAGAACAATTCGGGCAGATCAAACAGTAAACGCAAGAAAACTTTCGATACGACTAGATAAGGGAAGGAACTGAAGCATATAGATGCTAGGTAGATGTTATGGAAGTAAGATGATGTACAAAAGAAAGTATGGCAGCCTCACTATGCTACATGCTTGTGGCTTGGCGTACCTAGTTTTGTGTGATGTGCATAGATAGAGAGATTTAAACAACGGTAGTATAGACAGGAGAAGAAAGATTCTGGTTGACTCACATTTCTCAGTTCTAACTCGTGATGATACTGTAGCGTTTTCGGTGGTAACATTAATATTTGAATATTGATTGCCATTTCATTATCAGGGGACGTGTTTGTTGGACAGACATGACGAAAGCTTAGGTGGGACGTAAAGTGGTTCCAGAAGGTGGGGTGCATTTAATTCTAACTTCGATTGGATTAGTGTAAAATGTTGGGGCCATAGTAACAATCTTTAAGATTTATTTATTTCTGTTTTTTGCAAAGTTCTGCATTACTAATATCTAAACAATTCGTTGTCATATACATATATATCTTCTTGATGCCCCCAAAAGTGTAAAATAAAGCTCTTCGTACTGCTGAGAGACCAAACCCGATTAGACTTTTTAATAGTTCGAAAAGTCCCATCCCGATTTTGGCGAACTCAACATTGGATACAATGTCCCGTTAAACACCTTGAACTCCACCTTGAAGTCCATTTATTGGGTATCATCAACGCCACTATAATCATTCATACCATCCCGTAGAACTTTGGTAAGGACTGCTGCAGCTCTGCCAGCTTCGCCTGCCTCTCTCTTAGCGTGTTCTACTCCCGTTACCACATCTGCTTGAAATCGTTTGTGGAAAACTCTTTGACGATCTTCCCTATCAATGTACATTTCTCCGTCTTCGTCTCTAGATGAGCCAAATAGGTTCAGATGCGCATATGCATTTGCCCGTGAAGGTACCATATGTCGCTCGACATCCCAAAGTGGAAAGTTATTATCACTTGTAACTGGTTGAACAACCATTTCCGGTTCCATAAGGCCAGCCTTCAGAAACTGGGAAAGTACCAATAATTGTCTTGGAAGGGTTTTGCCTGATTTCTCGAAGCTAGCCCTACTTACTCCAAAGCTAACTCTACTTGCAGATGTCCATTTTGATGTTGCGCTGCTTGTAGTCCAGCCTATCATTGACATGAAACTTTTCAATGTTTTAACCCACCCACCTGGACATGAAACAACATCATCCCCGGCAACTTGAAGTAGCCATTCCAATACAGCCAAAGCATCTACACGGATCTCCGTGGCCAAATGTGTCATACCAGCTCTTGTATATAGCAATGCAGATTCTACTCGATCACCGATATCCGAAGGTGGTAGAAGTCGGAGGAACTTAAGAAGTTGAGCTCGCACAGAAGCATTTCCATCAAGAATTAGAGGAAGAAGTTTGGGAAGGATGACGGCGGTTGGGAGGGGTATCGATTCGTTGACAGGTTGGGAGGAGAGTTGAGTAGTGAGGTATGCAAGCGCATCCTTTCGTTGAGTGTCCGATTTTGAAGTCGATGCCAATGATAGATAATGGGTAAATTGAACAACATTTGAAGGAGCAGAAGTTGTGAGAGATTGCTGATTTACAACAATTGATTTAGATTTGAAGCTGGTGTCTGTAAAATTGTCGGCCTTTGCTTTAGTTTTGCCAACTCTAAGTTTTGCTTTCTATTAAAAAAATGGGTTAATTATGCTTGGAAATGGAGAAACTCAAGAATTACCTGGAAGTCTTTCTTCTTTTCCTTCTTCTTTCTCGCGCTTGAACCCATCGCGAATAGATTAAATTGACAGAAAAGAATGTTGATATGCCATACAGATAATCCGAGTTGCAAAAATAAAAAAGTTCACAAGCTACGGAAGTTAGTTCTACCGCCCCGATGGGTGAATCCCTGCAACTGAGTATCATTGTTTATAGAGATCCGTTTATGGCACCCATTTGTTTTCACTACTCATTGCACACTGAACTTCACATCTGTATTGAAAGCAATGGCGCAAATTACGGATCAACTCACCGTACGTTGTATAAAAGCTATACCCATAAGAATATATACTAACACTACATCAAGGGCAACGGCGCAGAGGCTTTGGCAGAGACCCTATCGCGACTATCTAAGAAACCTGGGGTACAGGCGACGCTGGTGCTCGAAGCCTCCAGTGGCACGATCATTCAGAATTCTGGATCTTTTTCAGCCTTTCGCTCGACCTCTAGATCAAATAATGCAGGAGCTGCGATTGAAGATTCGGCTACGACAACCAACACGGAGAGCCAGGGCATCGAAGAATTAGCTTCTATGGTATGGAGTTTTGTGAAGTCAGCTGGAGGACTTGTGCATGGACTGGATGTCGAGGTCTGTCAAAACCAAGTTATGACATATGAAAGTCATCCTGACATAACATTAGGATGAGGTTAAACTCCTCCGCCTCCGAACGAAAAAACACGAGCTTGTGATCGTTCCAGACCCAAAGTATATACTGGTTGTTGTGCACGAAACACCCCCGGCCTAAAGAAACCCCGCAGAGAAGTTTAATTTACAGGTATCGATGGAGAACGGCGTTCAATACCCAAGGAGCATGTTACGGCGTTAATATTTACGATGAGGCAAAGCTTAATAGTACAAATCATGCGGAATGATCTTGTTCCTAATGATAGACAATGGCATAGCCTAGTTGTTCATTTCGAGGGGGGGCTCAAGATATCGATTTGTTCCTGACATGGCTCATGTTTCCCACGCTTTCGAACGACTGGACGCCAGAAGATTGTTCAGTTAAAGCTGGGCACTTGAAGTCAGAAGCGATCTTATGATAATATTTCATGAACATACCGGTACAAAACTCTACAGGATCCTATCTTCCTAGACTAGGATAGGCAACTTAGTCTCTAGGATAAGCCCTGAACAGCCTAGATTGTACCAGATGAAATTATGTTCAGACCGACAAATACTTCAATATTGATTCGAACCAATAGATTGGGTGGTGTTATATGTCAGATATCAGGAGAAATTTTACACAAAATGTTTGTTGGAATTGAACAACGAATTGATATATTTGCATTCACACGACTAAGTATTTACACAAGTTGAAATTTTCTCTGAATGCCAAAACCCTTCATTTTTTAATGCTCAGAATCCGACTCATCCATCTTGGTGATCCTGTTTGAGGTCGTTAAACGAAACTTCTTGAGCTAAAGAGGCCACGGAGGGGTGATGATCAGGATGACCATTTTCTCTGATGTACCGGTATTTCCCTCCCAGATTGAGGTCAATGCATCTACCATTTTCAACGATTCCACGAATACAATTCAAGTATACTTCCTTATCTTGTCATATTATCTGATTTATTAGATAACTCCAGTGTTCCATTGATAATGAAGACGTGCGGAGGATTGATTTTGGTGCATGAGGCTGTGTCTGGGTTTCTTGGTGGTGCTTTTGGTACATTCTTGCGTGCTTCCGATCTGCATAACGCAATTGGGCAATCCCAATATCGCACCCATGTTGCCTATCACAACGAATGAAAATTGCTTATATTCAACAATCAAGCAACTATAAGCAAGACATCACGGGTAGTTCATTGTTTATCAAGGTTTGCATGGACATGGTAAGTTGATGCGTGTGCCACCAACAATGATAACATGTGCATCAGTTTTTACATCACCCATGGTAAGCATAGGGAGGGATAGGTTCCACACATACTCGACAATGATATATATACACTCTTGAGCCATTTAGTTTACGCATTTCGGCCGACTCTTGAGCATTCGAAACCTTCAATATGGCTGTAGAACTCCTTACTCAGGCCGATGGCTATGGTATTATCATTGGACTTTCGGTACTATTCTGCCTTATAATCCTAGCAGCAGTTCGAATACAAAAAAAATATCTTTCAGAGGACAGCGAACAATCGGAAATGTTCATGGTTGCAAATCGAACTGTCGGCACTGGATTAACAGCTTCTGCTGTCTTCTCGAGTTGGTGAGTTTCAAAGGGCGGTAATGTGATGAAAGGGCATCAAAATTAATCATGCTTGATTTTTTCTAGGATGTGGATTAATGAAAGTGTTTTCTCAGCTGCTTATACTTACAAATGGGGTATCGCACTGCCAATCTGGTGGGCTAGTGGTCTGTCCTTTCAAATCGCGCTGATGGCTGTTCTTGGAATTGTGGCAAAGTTGAGGGTTCCATATGCCCACACTTCGCTTGAATTTATGAGAATGAGATATGGAAATTATGCACATTGGCTTTTTATCTTGTTGAATCTCATCAACAATATCTTTGGCTGCGGGAGCATGATTCTTGCTGGAGCACAGTTGGTCACTGGGATGACGGGAATGCATGTTATCGCTGCGTGTATTCTGATTCCTGCTGGAGGTAAGTAATATTTACGTGGGATTCTGGTAAAAAGTGGACTTTGACGCTTATTCTTAATAGTTGTCATCTATACGGCTGTTGGTGGACTGAAGGCTACCTTCTTGACGGACTTCGTTCACACGACTGTTGCTCTAATTCTTTTGATCTACTTCTCCCTCGCAGTCTTGACAAATGAGCATATTGGCGGCGTGTCGGGTCTTTATGAAAAGGTCAAGGCTACGGAAGATTATATCCCCGGCAACTATGCAGGTTCACTTCTAACATTAAAATCCAAGAGCTGTAAGGAAAATACATAGACTAGCTAATCAATTTTTCGAGTCAAAGTTCTATGCTAATCACCTTAACAGCGGTTTTATTCGGTCTCGTTCTAAAGTTCGGTAATCTCGCGCTTGTCCTCATGGATACGGGTTTCTGGCAAAAATCATTTGCCTCTGAAGTCCACTCAACTGTTCCAGCATATGACCTTGTTTCTATTGTCATTATCGCAATACCTTGGTGCACAGGAACCATCATCGGTCTCAGTGCTCGCGCCATTGAAAAAACTCCAATCTGGTTCGATTACCCTAACACTTTAACACTCGATCAGGTGAACTCGGGCCTTGTGATGCCATACGTTCTACGATCTTTACTTGGAAGAGGTGCAACTGCTGGTCTGCTCGTACTTGTATTCATGGCCATCACAAGTACAGTGTCCTCATCTATGATTGCAGTTAGCAGTATCATCTCTCTAGATTTCTTCCGAACATATATCAACCCGCATGCATCAGACCGTAAAACTTTGAAAGTTAGTCATTGGGGTGTCGTTTTCCATGGTCTTTTCATGGCCGGTTTTTGCCATTATGCTTGAATATGCCGGTGCAACAAACAATTGGTCCACATATTTTAGACCCATCATCGCATGTCCGGGTATCCTCCCCATGGTTTTCACACTCCTCTGGTCAAGACAAACAAAGCTGGCGGCTATCCTAGCCCCCATTCTCGGACTCTCGTCTGGCGTTGCTACATGGCTCGCTCTATCGTGGTATTGGTCTGGCGGCGTCCTTGATATCCAGACAACTCAGGCTCAAATTCCTGGTCTATATGGAGCCATCGTTTCTTTCTTCTCACCAGCTATCTATTCGGTGGCCATCTCATTGGCATGGCCAAGCCGCTTTGATTGGCGCGAATTCTTAAGAATTGACCTTATTGAAGACAAGAGCCAGCAAAGTAGCTCCTTAACATCCGCAATCCCTAGCAAACGAAGCTGTCAATGAAAAAACCGACAGTAAAACCACCAACGAAGCTAAAAAGGGAATCCTACTTCACAAGCGGAGATGAAGCAGGTCCGCCAAGTACCACTTCTCCAATCAAGCCAAATTCTGAACTCCCTCTTGATGACGTCGTTCATCCGTTTGGAGAGGAGACAATCAAACACATTAACAAATGGCTTAAGATCGCTAGTGTATTCTTCGTGGTCAACATTTTAGTCACGATTGTTCTGTGGCCCATACCGCTTTATCGCGATTGGATCTTCACCAAGAGCTTCTTTAGTGGATGGGTTGTCGTGGCGATTATTTGGCATTTTTTCGCTATGTTTGCCGTGATTGTTTATCCGATTTATGACGGAAGACACGAAATTGCTAGGGCGTTCAGGGGAATGAGGAGGGAGTGGAGGAAGTAGAAGGGAGGAGTGCTAGTATAATGGCGCTGCGTAGATAGATATCTAATGTTTTATAATGATAGATTAAAAGTATTTCATTTGAAATCATACTTTATTCTCCCATCCTCGAGTAGTCTCATGTATCCCCCTTGATTATATGATGTGGTGTCACTATTCCATTGACCATATGTGTTGAGAGGATCATGTGACTAGAGGGAGCAGAACGGCGATCACAGTGTGCTCTACACCTAGATTCTAGGCATCAATAATGACAACATACATTTAGAGAATACTTAAAGTACTATGAAGTATCACCTGTATATATATATATATATATATATATATATATAAATGATACCAACAGTGCGCTTTTCAACACTACGCAACGAATGTTCACATATTTACAATGTCTTATCCAAATAGCTATGAGAATATGTAGCATCATTGGTTCTATAAACAGATACTAGACAGATTATCATATTTTAAGTTACGAACAAATCAACGCATATACACAGTGGCTTGAAAACAGGAAGTTTGTCATCCAAACAAGTTGAGAATATCGCACATAAAGATTCTATGTCGTTACGATCACATGATCAAGACTGCTGTAGCAGCCAGCATGGCACTAGCGCAGAACTAACAATCTGGATATGACGATTGACAATTTGACATTCGAATAGTTGAGAGAATGAGGAATTATAGCTAGCTAGGTTGCAAGATTATACTCGGCTCTTCAGTCTATACTTATGATCTGGGTTTAGACGTACTGAATTAGGTTGGTCAGGGCGCAAAGTCACTTCATTGTTCAACACTTAAGCTTGCATCGGCAATAATGGTGGATGGTAGCCTAAAACCGATATACTTGAGTTTGGAGCCTCGGGATTTGATACCACTCCCGAGAACCTGGCAATTAAAGACAGATATTGGCTTGGATAGGTTTGCTGATGCTGTAATATGAAATTGACTTGACATTGTATTGTGTGTGTGCATGATGAGAGTTATTAACTGCGAAAGAGACTGCAGGCTCGCTTATGGCATTTCTACTGGAACTTGCCTTGGCTGATTTGACTACACTTTCCTGGACAATTAACCCCGCTTGAGAGCTTCATGGACTAAATGTATCTGATATCTTTGACAACTCTATGATTGTAGACTTCTGATATGAATGAAGAACATGCCCTAGAATGTTTATCATTGGTACAACTGATTAAACTTGTTGTCGAAATTCTGATCTAACGAGGTCCCCATCTAGAGACACCCTATCGTATAAGTTAACCAGACATGAGCATATCACAGTGTGAAATGAACGAACTACTTTGATTTCAAATGATGGCTGAGGAGAAGTAAGAGCATAGGATGAAATGGCGAGATTGAGAATGCTTAACTAAATGAGATCCTGAGCATGTAATTAAACCGAAAGAGGCCACGTGAGATGAATAGTTCTATGGCAATGCAGACAATAAATGCCAAGCTAGGTACTTATTGGATTCCAAGACAGCCCCCCCGAGGATTATTCGGTCCATGATTCCAACAAGATTCACATATGTAAATTACTCCCCACCCCAGGGCTGTAAGAGTGGCTCCATTTCTAGTTATGGAAGTCTTGGAACATTTCCTTCGGACATTTTGTTTGCAGCGGAAAGTATTCACGAACGTGTTTTGAGTAATAAGGCTACTTCAACCGTTCTCGATGAACGGAGTGAGGTCAAAAGATATCTCCTCTATCAGACTGCGGATAAGGAATTTCCAAGTCCCCAAGTAGTAACAGCAGAATCCTAAAAAGTATTTGGTATAGCGAATGAAAGGATACTAGATGATGTTGGAAATTATGTTGGTTTGCCAACCTCAAAAGTAGAACCGAGGATTTGCCATCACTCATGCAAAAGACTGAAAATGATCATAGCTTCAATCTAATGCACCAGCAGCACCCACAAACTACTCTCAGCTCCTGGGCTTTTAGATTATTTTATATTGAATCATCAGATCCTAATATAATCGGATCTGACTCTACAACAGCCCGACAAAATGATTTTCAGCTAGTTCTATACAGTACAATACTGAGTAACGTCAAATATTATCCCGAACCATGGGTACTACCCGACTGGATGGATTGATCCGCCAATATTAAAGGAGGCTAGTTGATAAGTAGTGGTTAATATGTACAGAGCAGCGCATGCTTCTGGAATTAAATTAGCTGAATCTTACAAAGAGACCTGTTGGACCGAACAAAAAAGGATTGCATACATACTTTTGGACAGTTCGCGAGTAGTACCAGCACCTCGGTATGTGAAAAGCTTAACAGCTTTAAGGCTTAAGAAGTCTTCTTTGTGGGTAAGGATACTTTTATTTTGTACAACTCGTACTCGTTTGTAACTTTATACCCCTTCATCAAATGAAACATCAAACTGTCTTCTCGGAAAAACGCGAAGTTAGAAACGACAACAAATAAACAATCAACAAAAACGCGAGAAACCGAGAAACCGAATAAGCTTACCGGATATGAGATGTACTTACAGTAAGATAGGAGATTTGTACAACGCCTTCTAAACGTCTTTACCGTTTGTATTTATCTCAAATGATGCTCAAGACGCAGCAAAAGATGGATTAGAACTAGAGAAACTAGATCTAAAAGAACCAAAACCCAAAGATCCAGAGTTTATTAGGATCCAGTCGTCAGAGTCAGATCATTATCACTTATTGGAAAAGTAAGATGTTATTACAATTTACAACTGCAGCTAAGAAGGTATTCTTAATATTAATAAACCTTGGCAGCTTAGCAATTAGCAGGGGAAGAGATACCTAAATAAAGATATCTAAAGACATTTAAAACATTTCAATCCTTACTACTCTATAAACAGTAATGCCAGGATAAATTCAAGCATTCCTGAATTGCCTACCTCCACCCTACGAAAGACCCTTTCTCTTCCACACGTCACCACCAACCATCCTTCATGGCTGCTGCAGGAATTCATATATATCAAGTATTGACTCTATGTACGGAGCAGCAGTACCTACGGAGCCATACTCACTCTACTGTACGCTGGTATCATTATGCGCCGTCACCGATTACAAGACAGCAAACCCTTGTTAGTCAACACATATTCATCTTCCATTAACTTGGAAAGATGAAGAGACATGATTGATTTATAGTTTAACCCCTACTTGCATACTTACACACTTACATACATACTGCAACTCTTTTTACAGACAGGATTTTGGGATTCGGAAAACATTCCGAACAATATAGCTTCTTGTATCTCTACTACTACTACCACCACTACACTGCCACTCACTACTACTACTTCTACTTCTACTCCTACTCCTAGGAACTGACTGGTACATACATAAAGGGATCCATATGAATTGCTCGTACAAGTACTTCCACTGCACTTGTTTGGCTGGCAACCTTATTCAACTATAACCTTCTTATATGCAGCTGCCCGCATATCAGGTTGTCAACATAACTGGTTCCTTATTTGTATTGATTTCTATTGCTTCTTACATTCATCTCCTGCTATACCTAATCGCGTTTGCTGCATGCTGATCGATCTGATGATCATTAACACATTAGTTACTACGCAATAGCTTTTCTTTCCACTTCCAAGATGCCTTCCCTTTCGTCATTCTTAAGGCATCGAAGCGAAAGCCAAAACGAAAATCGCATGAGCTTGAGTTTGAGCGTGACTCCAGAGAAGGTACAAAGAAAGTCGAAGCGTACCTTCCTTCGCAACCTTCTCAAAATTTCTAGCTTCCCCTCTCGAGAAAAGTCAGGGAAGGACCAGACTGTGGTAAATTACTTTCCTGTTCATTCACTCGTGCTTATTCTATTATACCTTTGGAACGACGCTGATATTACTCATCTTTCTTCAGACGGTTCCAACCCCAACTTCCCCAAACATACCTGCGAGTCCCATGTCGAATCATAACAAACCTCTTCCCCCCCACCACCCTCCACCAGTGACTCTGCGTCCATAGCAGCGATCCCTTCAAGGCCTCCCAAGAAGATTGATAGGATAATATCACCTCTCACCGATCAAGAGCTCCGTGATTTATTCTCTGGGGCTCCTCAGTTCTATGCACGGTCTGAAGGGCACCATACCGGTGCACCGCACCCTTTAGTGGCTTTCCCTTGGGATTCGAATGTGCAGATACGAGATCTATCTGATCATGTGCAAATACAAGACGAGGCATGGGGGGTATCACAGCGTGGCCGCATATCACAAGAGAAGCTCCGATAAGCTTGGAAGGTGTGAAAGAAACTCGGAAAAAGCGTGCCTATTTCATTCCTCGATGTCGCGAACGACCGAATATGCTCAGTGTGCAAGGTATCGAGAGAGGAACATTGGGGTATCAAGCCGCTTTGGAGTTGGGCGTAGCCGATGCGCTACAAGAGCCGGTGGAGATATTGCCCGATTCTGGCCCCCACTCACTCTTGGATCGACGAAGGGAGTTTTTGAATGGAAAGGATGGAATCAGACCCCTTGAAGAGTCCGCGGTCTACGAACATCTCACAAACATCAGTGTATCATACCACGAGGATGTGATGTACAAGCGACCTACGGTGGAGTTGTATTCCGAATTATTCACACAGATCCTGTTTCCACCTTCCAGGGTTACTGATACAGATGATCCCTACAGCTTACAGGTCCAAATTGAGGTTCTTGTCAAGGTTTTGGCTGAACCTAACATCTGGGTCGATTTCAGCTTTGTATAGAATGGAGAATTCGTCTTGGGCAAATGCTATGGGGCCAGCCTTTCGAAATTGATCCGGGGGATGATATCTCTACTGATAGTGAGACCGCGCATGAATCTGGAGATCAGAAGTATTGGTTGCTATTGCAAATACTTCTTTCATGTGAATTGTTGGTGCGACTGGACACAGTTTCTCAGAATATCGACAATGGCCTTGAGCCCGCCAAGCCTGCTGATGTAAAAAAGCTTGAAAAGAGTATGACATCCGGTGTTAAATGGTCACTTATCTTAGCACGATCTTGGCTGGAGAATATACGTATCGAGCATAGTGTGTCGGAAATTATCCCCGAAAGGAAATCCCCTGGGTGGCTAGCAACATTAACCGGTACAGCAACTTCTGTCGTAGATAATGCACCAAAAGAAAGTGTCCAGGCATATCAATTTCGAGGCCGACATGAAGATCGACAATTAGCCGGCTTAATACACTTTGCTCAGAAGTTGAAATGGCCACATCTAGATAAAGTGACGGAAAAGGTATTGGCTAATAATATAATCGTAACGGACAGCTCTCGAAACACTTCTGCTTCCGGAACACCCATGTCGGTTTCAACACAAAAATCATCCTACTTCATGAATCAACGGCCTGTTTCGCGACGAAGCTTATCAAGTTCAACACAGATGATGTCTGCGTTGATAAATTCTTCAGGTTGGCTGTCAAACTCTTACATCAGTGGCTTGATGTTACCTGGTGAAGGCTTAGGCCATTTCTTGATTTCCACGTTACTTGAGAATGATGATGCTGCTTTTGAGAAATTGGGAGATGAGGCTAATTTGTACGGCGGGTTTGTTTTTGGCGAAAGGAGCTTTTGGAGTACTGCTTGCATAGTTGGTCGAGTTTTGGCCGCTGGTCAAAGTTCATCTGAATGCATGGGATGGATATCATCCGATGTCAAACCTAGAGGAGTTTTTGGCGAGGCTTGGGTCAATGTTGATGTTGAAAGTGCGTCAAAGGAAGGCAAGTCTTGCTCTTTTAGCGATTCGACCATTCGGCCGACTGACAATGAGGCGATAGATGCTACTAGGGAAACTCCCAGAATCTTGCACAAAACTGTCATAGAGAGAGATGGGAGTGTTATAGGCGGTGCAGATCCTTCATCAATACTTCCAGGTGACTTTGTTGAAGTCTACGACGCCCCGACGCCAAATCCACCAACGATAATTTTCGAGTCATTGGATCTTTTTTGCTGTCGACTCGGATGAAATCACACCCACCGAAGAGGAGCTAGCCCCACAAACTGATACTGCCATAGCACCAAGCATCAAAACATATTTCTGCAATGATGAGATTCCTAATGGATCTCGACGGTGACGAAAAAAAGGAAATTAACGTTGCTCTTACTAACGACGTTCAATTTGTTACGGCGCATCCATGTGTAAAGTCTCACAGTATCGAGGTTCTTAGATCGCCAACAAGTCCATTGTTCCGATCGCAGGGCGGTGATGAGAATGATCAACTTCCTAATCCTCATATGGGTGCGTATCATATATCATTTCTTTCCTTATTTGAATCATGTAAGCTAAAATAACGTAGGTCACCCTCTTCATAAAGCTTTCACCTACACTGTTGTGCCCCTCTATCATATCTTCAATTCCCCCGCCTCCAAGTCTCTTTCTTCTCTACTACTTTCACCACCCATATCACCAATCGACGGCTCTTCACCCATTCACTCTAGCAAACACACCACTACTAGTAATATCCCGAAGGTACTTGTTATCGATTGTTCGAGTAGTGATTTGCTACCGCCATCACCTCCTGATGATATGGATGTGGATTTGGCAAGTAACCAAGAACTCGGTGGGAATGCTCGGGTGGGAATAAACGAAAATTTGGCAGCGATAGCGAAATTTTGGCAAGAGCTTTCTGCTCGGAAAAGGGCTGGAATGCTTTGATTAGTAGGAGAGGAAGGGGATGTCTAGCTTGTGCTATTAGAGAGGCTGGCGCGTTAGGGTGGGAGATTGTGTTGAGGGTTTAATGGTAGGGAGGTAAGGTGAGAGTTACATGGATTTGCATATTTTGTTTGGAGGTTTGGGGCTTAAGTTGATTGATACAGATGGTATAGGTGGCTGAGATAGCATTCTACCATGGCATACACGGCGTGTTCTATTCTGTCATGTTGCGTTACTTTAAGTGATACCCGCCGTTGAGGCAATTAGTTAATAGTAATTAATCAATAGTATTATTTTGATAACAATTATGACATTATAGCTGTATATGGACTCATTTATATCAATCTTGGCTGTTGGATATCTGGAGGCAAGATAGGACTGATATCCTGGGGCAATTAGTGTAGCTGAAGCCCACCCGGGCTGTTATGTATGGCAAATTATGTACATACCTCTCCTCGTGTCTCGAGGTCTCAATTCCCTTTCTGATTTTTTCCTTCGAGAACTTGGCGAGCATATCTTTTGCCCCAGCCTGCTTATATTCTTTTTTTTTTAGAAAACTTGGAATTTGGATCCTTGGGAATTTAAACTTCTAGGTATTTGTTTCATTTTGTGACTGATAAGCTGTCTCGTTACGTGCAGCGATCACGCAGGGGCTATAGCCTAATATCTTACCCGAAAAGCAAGAAGTTTTCCGCAAGGTCCTGGTCCTCAACTTGAGTGGTATTTGTAAGTTCAGACTTAGATCAATCAAGTCTCATTAAGCTTGATACTCTGTTTCAAGATATTGTGTGGGAAGAAGTGAACGATGGAGGACTGGGTGTAGGAGTCTTGTCGGTAATTTCGAACAAGTTATGTATGTGTACGTCGACCCATTCTGCAACCCGAAGAATAGTTGGATTAACTAGCACACAAGAAGATGGAATCCTGCGGCCAATATATCTGTGCTGCCAAGACGTGAAATTGGTTCCGCGAACGCCTAACTCGAGCCAAGCTCTTCAAGGTTCAGCATAGACATGGATGGAGGTGTCGGCCTTCCGTTTCACACTATCTTCATTGTGGCATAAAGCCCGCCTTGTATCGACATTATTCGCGTGTTTGAATGACGGATGAGATTCGTTGCAAAGTGCTAATTGTGGAATGTTTCTTTCCAGTCTAATACATCAAAAACGTAAAGGTTCAATCCTCCACCCCCAAGCCCCTTTCTAGCCGAAGCGACGGAGATCTCTATGCTAACAGATTCCCTCGTAAACCCGGAATAGAGGCTGTTATAGAATGGGAAATTCAAGTCGGGCGCTAGAAGGTGGAAAGCTATTGAGCAAGAAGTTAACATCCGTTTTAGTGGGGCCCCAGCGAAAGGGTTTTAAAGTAACTTCACCTTGATCTAGACACCTTTCGGGGAGGGTGAGGGTGGAGGAAGGGTCTTTTCCCCCTTGTAGTTTTGATTCTCTTTCTATATAGAACTTTGTATTTAAAAATCTATAGCTTAGCACGTGCATATACCCTCAGGGAGGTCTCCCGGTCGCAAATTACACTGCTACCACTACTACTAGAAACCTTTCGGATTTAATGTACTGTTCATTTGATGTGAAGGCCTTTGAGCATATGTCATAGCCTGTTCTAATCTGATCGTAGTATTTGTTTTTTTTACGATATCAACGGCATCGTCTGCGACAAGGTCCATCAGTTTGACGCAATTAAGACTTCCTGCAGACCAATGACTTGGAGGCAATGCTACTCGAAGTAGCGTTAACCACACCTAACGCTCTTATATCGCTATAGTAGTTCGTATTCGTTCACGGGTGTTCTCGAGGCGCAGAAGAATGCGTGAAAGTGTGCCAACTGGGTCAAAATCCTAGGTCTTGCCTAGCCAACTCGAATTACTCATTAGTGTATACGGTAGAAGTTGCTACTTCACAGTGTCCTTTCGGCTCTTCATTTAAATTTTTGTGATAGATGATATGGGAGGGCTGTCGACTAAGTCACATATTGTTAGAAGAAGAGCTGACTTGTAGTAGGCCTGGCCAATTTCATATATGATATACAAAGTACAAACAACCTAGAGTGCACATAAAGAGTATTGCAAACAGATCTTGTAACACTCCAATCCTTGCCGACCTCTCTGGCGATTTTCGCATTAACCTATTGTTGACCAGAAGCCTTACTATTTTCAAATAACCCTGGTGTTCTGCAAACTTCAGTGAGCCAGGTTACCATTGTCAATAACAGCAAAAGTAAGAGTTCGCCACGAGGTGCTCGATGGCCTGTTGCCGTCTCGGCACATCCGACTAATCAATTTTAGGATTTGTTCAGATAGATTTTTTGAATAATCTGAACAATTGAAGTAAATGAGATATTGGCCTAATATATATTGAGTATAACATTATACAGGCTAATATTTCCGATATTATATATTTGAATATTTGAAGAAACAATTAGGAGGCTTAAAATGTTGGGTTTTCAAATATATTAAACAATGTATAAGAAAAAAACTTCAAACATGTGTTCAAATAATTATATATTCAAAAAGTTTGATACATATTGGACTCAGTATTGTGTTTAGTTCAATCATTTATCTCAACAAATAATATATATTAAGCTTGATATTACCTTAGAGAATTGTATTCGAATTTTATTAATAGATCAAGCAAATGTGGTTTGGTTTTCTTCAAAAAATCGATTCGAACGCATCTTGGATAGTGAGTAGAGTTCCATCCACTCTTCTACTAAAGCCCTTGGAGATATTCTTGAAAACTTTGTTCCGAAACCATCCTATTGCATGCCCTTCTCACAGAAGTCCAGTGAAAAGATGCAGTTGATCATCTTGACGTAAGCCGCAGGTTGTAGAATTGTTTATAATGCATGAAAATTCCATTGAATCCGCTACAAGCGAGGTTGAAACTTTTGAAGATGTGCACAATCAAAGGGGTTAGAATAGCTATGTTTGTGATAATGATCGAGAGAAGCCCAGTAGCATTATGATACTGGACC
The DNA here is from genome assembly GCA_003260565.1 of Monilinia fructigena. NCBI lineage: Eukaryota > Fungi > Ascomycota > Leotiomycetes > Helotiales > Sclerotiniaceae > Monilinia > Monilinia fructigena. The sequence goes on from QKRW01000087.1 coordinate 30,806, forward strand.
AGAGCAGTACATCGAGACCGAATGTCAGCTCCGGAAATATTTTCGGCACCAGCCCTGGTTCAAGCACCCTGTATATGGGCTTCTATATCCGATGTCCGCTTTTTATTGATGCTCACTTCCAGGCAAACAAAATTGTTGGTTATGACAAGTAGCCGAGCCTCAATACCTGAAATATGTTTTATTTTAGCAGAGAGCTATACATTATGTGTTAACAGACTTTAGGGCCGGGCACCTATCTAGACCAGCTACTCTTATCTTCACAAGTGAAAGCTTATTTGCATCCATGGATAGGCAGGGTTTGATGGTCGTGCTGTATCCGGTTTCAAGCTCTAAAGTAAAGCCGTTCAAACTAATGTGCACTCAATCACCTACACTCGATGTCCTTTTTCAAAGCCACAGAATTTTATCAACCATTTAGTTCCAAATAATGGTACCATGTAGGTTGCAACTTACACATCGAAGTTTGAAAGAACCAAGTAAAGCTGGGCGTTCATCTGTTACGAATCTCCCTAGGGTACCAGAAATATGGCAATATGCCATATTTCTGGTACCCTAGGGTCTATGAGTACAACGTAGCACTCATAACTCAAGGCAGTGACAGGTCATATCTAACCATTCTTGCGAAGATACGCTTTCAACAGCGGCATAATTCTTTCAAGCATATGCATGAGTCTAGATGGGTGTATTCGCAGGGTATCTCAAATGATGTATGCACATTGCGTGGAAAATTGTATGAAAACATCTAGTCCAATAAGGCAAGCTATAGCAACGACTCAAAGTTCCAATGCTTAATATGATTGTTTTGATTCTAAAGCCACTATTTAGCCAAATAAGACCCTGAACTGCCAAAAGACCATCAAGAATACCCCCACATAGTTGCTGATAAAGCCTCGATTCGAGGAAGGTAGTTTGAACGTTTATGTTATAACCACCTCTCGTTTGCATCTCCTTGGCTAACCCCCTAGTTTCAACCCCTTCTTTGTATCTATTTCATGTGATCAGATGGATATATTAAGTCTAGAACGCATCTACTCCAATCGGGTAATGATATTAAGCGAATTCTGTCATTTATGGAAGCTTGGCGATAGTGTAAGTAACCATTTGAACACCTGGGGTAATTATATGCTGGAATGCAATTATGAGCTTGATTAAACATACATATCTTAGGCCATATTCTGGGCAATTGTACTATTTCTGGGAGGGTGATGGGGACTGGAGGAGGTATAGCTTCGCACATTCGGAGAAAGTCGATTATTTGTTGGTTGAGGATGTAGAATAGAATACAGTGCAGTCTGATCAAGAGTCACTTTTATGGTTTTAATTGTTAATTAATTGTATGATTGTACGTCCTTCCAAATGACCTCCTGTATTCAACTGTGGGATTCTGGAAGACCTTACCGGTAGTTCATTATCCAAATCCTTAGGAACGACCTCACGAGCATTTTTTGCCATAAGTACACCTTTTTTTCGTTGCTTAAGTAGGTAATATATGATTTGATGAGAAGGAAAGATTTTATATAAATTGATTATAAATAAATTATTAATAATACAATAATAATAAATTAGCAATTCATCATGCATAATTTTGTATAATTTTCATAAATTTTATACAAGGTCCATCCGAGGGATCTCCGAGTTCATTCACCTGACCTGTAGACTCGACACCTTTCTTAGCTTCTGTTCATTGTCGGTGGTAAATACAGGATACAAAAGCAAACAGGGAGCTTTGCTTCTACTCAACATCATTGACTTCATGTAGGTAGACAAATAATTACAATTAAAGAAACTTTTTCTCTCTTTTGTTTCCAATTCTCATGGTTCGTCTTATTAATTGAATTGATGAACCTATTCTCTCTTTCCCATTCCTTTTATTGATATCTTTGAATGATAACATAGTGAATCCCTTAAGAACCTCTTGAGCTGAGCTCAGCTGGGATAAGGTTAGCTGTCTGCTACAAAAAACTTGAAGCGTAAGTCAATTGAGATATTGCTTCATGATGGATCGCCACAAGGATGAAAATCAGAGCCGCGAAGTCCTCCTACGAGACTACGAGGATAATGAAAAATCACCAACTCGCAGATCATTCGAAGATACTTATCGAAACTCCGAAGAATCAGACATCGACGCCACCGATTACCTCGATGGGAATCATTCTCAAGCTTCCGTTCCTGCATACCAGACTAGCATTTATTTAAGCAATCTGCGACGTACCCTCGCCCGACGGTCGAATTGTCTGTTAATAACACTTGTCATTGGAATACTCGTTTGGTCGATTCTGGTAGGGGGAGGATTCTTTTTCTACCTGAAAGCACCCGTGCATGGACAATCTCCGCCCTGGTATCCAACTCCACCTGGAGGCACATTATCACAATGGAGTGAGAGTTATAAGAAAGCCGCAGCATTGGTCGAAAAGATGACCTTGGCTGAAAAAGTCAACATCACTACGGGTACTGGATTCCGGATGGGTTTGGCTGTCGGCAATACTGCACCAGCATTGAACGTAGGTTTTCCTAGTCTGGCACTACAAGATGGTCCCTTGGGTATACGATTTGCAGATAATACGACGGCTTTCCCAGCTGGTATCACTGTTGGAGCAACATTCAATAAAGATTTGATGTACAAGCGGGGCAAGGCGCACGGTCAAGAGGCTCGATTGAAGGGAATAAATGTGATCTTGGGACCTTGTGTTGGTCCATTAGGTCGAATGCCTGCGGGTGGAAGAAACTGGGAAGGATTCGGCACGGATCCATACCTCCAAGGTATCGCAGCAGCACAAACCATCAAGGGCATTCAGGAAGAAGGTGTTATCGCCACAATCAAACATTTCATTGGGAATGAGCAAGAACATTTTAGGCAAAGTTATGAATGGGGTTTACCAAATGCCATGTCATCCAACATTGATGATCGTTCTCTTCATGAACTGTATGGGTGGCCTTTCGGAGATAGTGTAAAGGCTGGAGTAGCTAGCGTTATGTGCAGTTACCAAATGGTAAACAATTCATACTCCTGTGGAAACTCAAAGCTTCTCAATGGTATCTTGAAGGACGAGCTTGGATTTCAGGGATTCGTCCAATCTGATTGGCTCGCGCAAAGATCTGGGGTAGCAAGTGCACTCGCCGGGCTAGACATGACGATGCCAGGAGATGGCCTTATTTGGGCCAATGGAAAGTCATTATGGGGCCCAGAGCTGAGTAAATCAGTGCTGAATGGATCACTACCTGTCTCGAGACTCAATGACATGGTGACAAGGATTGTCGCTTCTTGGTATCAGTTGGGACAAGATGATGAATCAAAATTTGATGGGAAGGGTCCTAACTTTTCCTCCTGGACAAACGAAGAGAAGGGATATATTCATGCTGGTAGCAGCGATGATAAGGATAAGAAAGTTGTTAACAAATTTATTGATGTTCAAGGGACTGGAGATAAAGCACATTCTATAATAGCACGTCAAGTGGCTACGGAGGGAACCGTGCTATTGAAGAATGAGGATAATTTACTGCCACTGAATAAAGATGGATGGACCTCGAAAGATAAGCACGAAATTGTTTATAGAATTGGAATATTTGGTGAAGATGCAGGAGAAGGTGATGGCCCCAATGCTTGCCCAGACAGAGGTTGTAATAAAGGTACACTGGGCTCTGGATGGGGTTCCGGCGCGGTCGATTTTCCCTATTTAATCTCTCCAATCTCAGCTCTGAAGAAATCTTTCAGCAAGGAACACGTATACATTACAGACTTTCCTACAAACTCACCTCCATTCAAAGAAGCTCCTGCAATCATCAAAGAGCAGGACACCTGCATTGTCTTCGTTAATTCCGATGCTGGAGAAGGATATATTTCTTACGAAGGTATTCGTGGCGACCGCAATGACCTGAATCTACAACATCGAGGCGAGGAACTTGTGAAGCAAGTCGCCAAAGATTGTGGAGGAGGGAATGGTAGCACAATCGTGGTTATACATGCTGTCGGCCCAGTTGTTATGGACGAATGGATTGATCTTCCAGGGGTCAAAGCTGTACTGATGGCAAATCTTCCGGGGCAGGAGAGTGGAAATGCAATTGCCGATATTCTAGTCGGCGACGTTAATCCCAGCGGCAAGCTACCTTACACCATCGGGAAGTCTCTGCCTGATTATGGTCCTGGAGGTCAAGTCTTGTACTATCCAAATGGTGTTGTCCCACAACAAAACTTTACAGAAGGATTATACATTGATTATCGCCACTTTGATAAATACAACCTGGACCCTACATTTGAATTTGGGTTTGGGCTTTCATTATACTACGTTCGAATATACGAACATTAAGGTCAATGCAGTTTTACCCAAATCGTCTTTCCCAGCCGCTCGCCCCAAGGGAATCCCCCCGCCTACTTTTGACGACAAAATTCCAGATCCTAGCGAAGCGCTATTACCATCAAACTTCACAAAATTATCTAAATTTATTTATCCGTATATTGACAAGGTCTCAGATATTAAGCAAGGCAAATATCCATATCCAGAAGGTTATCATACCAAACAAATCCCATCACCAGCTGGTGGAGATGAAGGTGGTAATCCTGACCTCTGGACTGTTCATGCCACTGTATCGGTCGATATCAAGAATACAGGAAATATTACCGGTAAAGAAGTAGCACAGTTGTATCTCGAATATGATAAGCTTAGTGGAGAAGCTGCGAAAATCGATTTCCCAGTTAGAGTCTTGAGAGGTTTTGAGAAAGTTGAACTCGCAAAGAATGAGACGAAAACAATCAAATTTGACTTGACCAGAAGAGATTTGAGTTACTGGGATGTCGTGAGACAGAACTGGGTTATGCCTACTGAAGGAACTTTCACAATCAGGGTTGGTGCCAGTTCTAGGGATTTGAGGGTCACGGGATTTTTGTGATAGTGGCAAAGAAACAGTATAGAAGGGTATGCAAATGGGATTGTGATTGAGATTGGAGCTGGAGTTAGGATTTCAATTAGATTGGGTATGATTTTCGTTGCAAAATAACTAGTCGTCTAAACATTATATCAACTTAGTAAAAGTATAAATATATAACTTTTATAGTTATTTTATAATTCTCCTCTTAATATTAACTATCACGGAGGACGTTATGATTAAGTAAGACACATTATAGTTCTTAGTGGCATAAAATAGTAAATATACAAGAGTATATTAAAGAAATGATATTAATTTGATTTAATCATTATTCTAAAGGAATGATTTATTTTATTTATTTATTATGTTTTAACGTCTATATGAGCTAGCTAGGCTCTTGACCTCCCGAGGGGTACTAGAGACGGGTGATACACTAGTGGGTCGAAGACCCAAGAGCTCACCACTTAGGTACGTGTCGTACGACGTCGCTAGGTTGAAGCACTGAGGCCGCCTCCTCCCGGCGGTCTCTCACAACTCTAGCTCTGTTGGGCAGCCTCCTTCCGCCGTTTGAGGGAGCGTCCTGCATTGAAGGGATTAGCCTTTGCTTGTTATATCTAAAAAGAGTGAATGTCGGGCTGTATGGCAATCGCATTGGTAGGGAGTGCTAAAAGGGCAGTTGTTACGTTAGGATGCAGCCTTTGTATCGTCGTATAGAGTGTTGTGCCGCGCTCTATGGGTCGCGCCTCAGATTAGGCTCCGAGGTGAAGCGGGGAGAAGGGGGGGGGAGAAGAGGGGGGGAAGAGGGGGAGGGTCGGGTGTGGCGCTAGGTCGAGCGCTGTTTGGGATGCCGTTAGGCTCTCGGTTGCAAAACGTAAAGTATCGCGTTGTTGTGACAAAGCGCTCGAACTCTTGTGGGAGAGCAAGAAGCCGTTGTATATAGTCATGCCCTTCCCGGGCGGTTGTCGGTGGGCGAACAGGTTTTAGCGGCCACGAGTGGAACCTCCTAACCGAGATCTCACAGAAAACAAGGTGCTCCGGGGTCTTAGATTTACCGCATGGACAGTGAGTCTCTGCGTCTTCATGCTTGAAACGTTTATGGTAAGCCTCGAAGTCGCCGTGCCTGGATCGCAGCGCAAGTAGTCGATGCAGAGTTGGCCTAGAGAGTTTGAGTTCCATAGGCTCCTTCAAAGCGTAGTCTAGTTGCCATTTTTGATACCCCCCTGACAACGTTGGCTCGTTTTGCGCCACCATCCACTTGTAACGTTGTGAGCCAGGCTTCGTGCTATCGATCCTATACCACTGATCGTAGGTTGCGCAGTAGGCCCTGGATCCACTATATCGCTCTTGGCTCCTGCGTCTGCTAGGCTATCCGCTGCCTCGTTGCCGGTTATACCCTGGTGCCCAGGGGACCACCGTATATTGACCGCATGCCGATCGATTAGTCGATGGCTTTCTAGGAACGCCCATTGAGAAGTGTCCGAAGCATTCGCGCGTTTACACCATATCACAGAGGTACTATCGATACATAGCCATCGTTGTGTATCCGCATTGGATGGTAGCGTAAGCGCTTTCTGAAGCCCTTTCAGAGCCCCTATCGCTTCTGAGTCAAAGACATGCGAAAGCGTGTTAATCGCACCTTTTCCGGTAGCTACAAGCGCTTGTCCCTGGTAGATCGCGTAGCCGTAGCCCACGTGCTTACCAGCGTCGTCATACGATTCGGATCCATCGGAGAAGATGGTAACCGTGTTGGGAGGCAAAGCATTCCACCAATCATTGAAGCTAGCCGCCGCCGTTTCTTTGTCTATCCCCTGTGTAGGGTCCGTTCTACACCCGGGGTGTAGTGCGGGGGGATAGGATCGGGCGTGGTGCTCCCGGTAGCAACCGGTCCGCTGATCGCAGTCTCGTACCGTTCTGCGTACGGTGGCCCGGTGCGGTCAGTCGCATGGTCAGCGGATGGCGTACGTCAAGTCTTCGGAGTCGAAGAGCCATGTTGATGCGGATATGCTCTAGAGCCACTTCGCAGGGAGGGAGGCCCGCGTCCCGTAGGTTGGCTACAATGGGCGTGGTCCTCCAGACCGGTAGTACCCCCTTTGTTGCGAAGTTGATCACTTTGTCAGCCTTCGCTATGCGTGACCCCATTCGAGTGCTCACCATGGTGCCTCGTAGATGGCCTCCGCCTGTACTTAGCCGCGTTCGTCCCGGATACCACGCTTCTGCCCCGTAAAGTAGCGAGGGCATTACGCATGTGATCGTGGCTTTCCGTAGGGAGGCCGCAGGGGGCCATGCACGGTATTGGCAAGGTGCTTGATATGCAATGCCACTTTCCGTGCCTTCTCTACTCGTTCAGCGATATGTCTTTTGAAAGTAAGTTTGCGATCGAGCCATACTCCCAACCATCGAAAGAGAGAAGTTCACGTGATACAGTAGTTAATTCCCGTGACATTAATTTATATCTTTCAATTAATCTTCTAGAGAAATTTTATTATGAAATATAAAAAGTTTGTTCTGAATGTATTATGGCTCGGAAAAACATGTTTAACACTAGTCACGCACAGCGTTGGAGAGGCCATTCAATCCCGACGTTCACCGGTTCAAAGGCGGTGAGAACCAAAAAAAAACGAATCTGTCGTATTGGCCTCTGCATATAAGAGCCCTCTCTTTCAGATCCCTTGGTTCTTTCCTCATTCATCTAATTCATTATCTTATACACTAACAGTGTCACATAGTCTCTCAGTCAATATTTCCTGAACCCTTGATCTTTCACAATTCCACTTTCCACGTGAAAATTCCATCTCAAACATCTTGCCTTTATCCACCAGAATCATATGAACGGTTCATCCAAAGCATTCAACCTGTCGGGACATCGATCATGTGATCAAAGAGGGCACTGTATTAGCTAGCGTCGCGCTAGCGCTACCCTATATAAAGTACTAGCTTCCCATAGATAATAATGATCAAGAACGAATACAACCATAATAGACTAAAGTACTTTACACTTATATCAACCAAGTTGATACCAACACTAATTAGTGATATCACAAATTAGGGCCTTGGATTCTACTATAAAGCACCAGGTGTTTTATGTAGTATTTAGGATTGGTAGAAATTCTGAAGAGACTACAAAGAAGATATCATTGTACCTAGTATAGTGCGCTATCTCCTATTGTAGTGCTAAAGAATGTGCTCCGGATAATTGTATCGGGAAGGCATATTCAAGAAGATCGGTCTTGTCAAGTGTGACAAATCGACCTTGCGTCCATCACGCATTCACCTTTGTACTGCACGCTGTACCAGGTAAAACAACAACCTTTGTTACTATACACTCATAAAAACACTCTTTTATACACACCTACATCTACAACGAACCTTCGAAATACCTCCACACACACACCCTACCATGTCGGACAACGACAACACTGCGACCCCCGTCAAGGGCACTATCAACAAGGACACATATACAGAGGAAGAAGAGGAAGAATGCGAAGAATGGTTAGACACAGTCAAGGAACAACAAAATGACGACGAACCTATTGTATTTGATGCTAAGGCGTTTACTACCTACGTCAGATTCAAGCGCAAACAGTACAACTGTGAGGATATCAACGATGGTGAGCTAGCAGAGATCTTTCATAACGATTTCAAGGTATTCACAGCCGCTCAATTTGCGAAAATCCATCAAATCGATGCACGAAAGTTGCGTATGGTACTACGTACACGAGGAGTGTACATACCAAAAACACGTGTAGAGGCATCTACAGTCTTATATGAACAATCCCGCAAGTCTACTACTGATGTATGGACAAAAGAACAAGTTCAAGAAGTTCTAAAAGACTCTAATATCGAGGAACCCAAGTTCAAATCCGGAATTGTTCGCGATTTCATCAAAAACAACTTCAAATATAAGGAGGAAGACGATGACGACGGCGACATGTATGGCGGAGGAGGGGATCCTGATGACGATGGAGACGACGACGACAACAATAGCCATAGAGGCCGTAGGCCATCATGGGATAAAAGACCATCGAAGCATTCCAATACACAATCTCTTGTCAGTTTGTCAAAATTCTACACCAACGAGGAGAAATATGGTGGAGATGATGACAATTTCGACTTCAAACTCTCGATATTCTACGAAATCACACGACGTGCGGAGGTGCCAATGGACATGCAATACAAGGCGTTCCCCATCATGCTTAAAGACAGTGCACTTGAGTTCTTTCACGCCAACTACGAGTCGCTACCACCTACCTTTAAAGAACTATGCACCTATATGCGGAATAATTTTGAGGGAGACGAATATCAACGTAATATGCTGTCTAAATGGAACAGTATCACTCTCAAATCAACTAAAAAGGAGAACAAAAACAAACCACTCAGCGAGTGTCTTACCATTATGATCAAGCAACTACGCATGCTACAACATCGACTTGATCCCGCTATGCGGCAGACGTCCCATCTACACAATAAGCTCATACTTGCATGTGAGGACGTGGAGGCATGCAACCTGGCTTGTTTTGACCCCAAGAAAGAGGTGTCTGGTTTGATCAATCAACTGCGACAATCCATCAACACATGGGAAAGATCGCACAAGAATGAGGAAGATGCGGTGCTATTCACTGACAGAAGATTCCGCAGTAATAATGGCAACGATCGGAATGGTTCCAGGGATTCCAGGAACAGCAACTTTAGGAGCAACAACTTTAGAAACAACTCCTATAATAAGTCACGACATTCCAACTCCTCAAATCAACGCAACCAATGCTGGATATGCAAGAAAGAGGGGTGCCGATCCACAAAGCACTCTAAGGAGGAACAAGACAAACAAAGACGTGAATACAGGGAGAAGATCAAGGGCGGTAGTAACAACGCGTTTAATAAGCGCTACGACCAATGGATGATCGAATATGAGGGAGAAGCTACCGACGCAGAATCTGATTCAGAGACCGAAATGGGCCTGTTTTTCGCAGATCTTGACATTGAAGACGACGCGGACGAAGCATTTTTCGTAAGCTCCGAGCCTATCAGCGGCCAGGAAGTGTTCAATCAATTGTCAATCAATACAATACTGCACACGATGACTAGAGACCCAGTTGAGGCTACTCTACCGACAGAGAGCGCAGTGGACATCTTTTATACAAGCTACACAAGCAAGGAATTCTATGGCATATGTATTGATACAGCATGTGCAGGAAAGTCTACAGTTGGGATCGGACAATATCATGCATGGAAGCAAATTTGCCCAGTCACGTATGATCCACAAACAGCAGGTGCTGCGAATGTACGCTTTGGAAAGGGAACTGCGACATCGATAGGATCATTCCGTGTCATTGCACCATTTGGAGACGTCGACTTCCATATTGTGGATGCCGACATTCCATTCTTGTTGAGCCTTGAGGACATGGACCGTCTTAAAGCGTTTTATAATAATATCACTGACCAGTTTATTACACCAAACGGTCAATACTCTGTTATTAGGAGACGTGGCCACGCGTTTTTAACATGGAAAGTGGACATGAATCAACTCATCCAAGAGTCAATCTGCCAGAATGACTGCTATTTAACCACTACTGAGCTAACAACGTTTACATCGACGATTCGGCCACCCATCAGCACAACGCTTTCATCAAGTATTACAACGAGCAGGCTATGACGAGAACAATGACGCTATTAAACACCTCACCAAGTACTGCAAACACTGTCAAATGCACAGCAAGTCACCAGGACGTTTCAGGTTCACTCTACCAGAGGATACTGAATTTAACTATGCTATATACGTCGATGTTATGTACATTGCAGGCGAACCAGTTCTGCATATTGTCGACGAGGCAACACGCTATCAAGCAGCTCGGTTCCTTGACAACATATCCGCTAAGCATACATTTGACACACTTAGGGAATGCTGGATTGATGTATATATTGGACCACCAGACGCATCCTTCGCCAACAATACTGATTTATCATCACAAATTGGCTATGTTATCTGTTTAATGGATAAACACAATAATGCTAATATCATCCACTGGACATCAATCAAATGCAAGAGAATCACTAGGAGCGTATTAGCTTCTGAGCTATATGCACTGGTTCTAGGCTTTGATGTCGGAGCAGCTATTAAAGGCACTGTCAACGCTATTCTCAAGCTTAAAAAGCCAATACCACTCATACTTTGTACGGACTCAAAGTCACTATATGACCTATTAACTAAACTCGGTACGAGCGCAGAAAAGCGGCTTCTAATCGACATTATGGCTTTAAGACAATGCTACGAGAATAGGGAGATCACGGAGATTAAATGGATTGATGGGAAGTCGAACCCTGCGGACGCCATGACCAAAAATGGCGCATGTCAAGCATTAAAAGACTTAATTGACACTAACAAGATAGTCATTAAGGAGACGCATTGGGTAGAGAGGGAGTAGGGAGCTAGGGGGAGCTAAGAGGACACTGTGTCTAAAGGAATGGATTGTGGACTAAAGCACATGATCACATTCATCTTTAGAGAGTTGCCAGTGTCGGGACATCAATCATGTGATCAAAGAGGGCACTGTATTAGCTAGCGTCGCGCTAGCGCTACCCTATATAAAGTACTAGCTTCCCATAGATAATAATGATCAAGAACGAATACAACCATAATAGACTAAAGTACTTTACACTTATATCAACCAAGTTGATACCAACACAACCCTTTTGAATTCATGTAAAGAGATTTTCTTACTCCTCTTCTGACTTCAAAACCTCAAACTATTCAGTATCCTCCACATATCTCCCTATCTCCACCACAAACCAAAAATCACTCGTGGAACTCCATCATGCCTGTAAACGTCTACAGCAACCTGAATGATCCCGCCGAAATGATGAATGCATCGCAACTCAATAACCAGGCCAACATACTTGAATCCCATGGTGACTTTGCAGGTGCAGAGAAACTGTTTTTGGAATCTCTCCGGCTCAAGATTCAAAGCACGGGTGAAGATTCAATCCAAGTCGCTCTTTCCAAAAATGCCTTGGGCGAGTTGTATATGAAGCTGGACGGAAGATGGGGGGATGCGAAGAATATGTTAGAGGATGCTGATAGGATTAGGAGTGGTAGGTGATCTTTGTTTGTATAGGGTATTAAAAGGTACAAAAGTCATTGCAATCCTAATTACATGGTGAACTGTAGGTTTTGACCATTTTGACGCTGCGTGTACAAGGGATAATTTAGGTCAATTGTGGGAGATCAAGGGTGATATGGTGAAGGCGAGAATGGCTCGAGAGAAGGTTCCGGATAGTATGATCTGTTCGTTTTTTAAAACGTGAGTTCACTTTGGCTCCTACAAATTATTTGGACAAAAACTAATGAAGTGTGAAAGTGTCCACTTAGCACCGGCAACATCAAGTCGAAGAGAGGAGATCTTAAAAACTGCGGAAGATGCAAGTGTGTGTGGTATTGCAGTGCCGAGTGCCAGAAGTTTGATTGGAGATCAAGACATAAGAAGTGGTGTAAGGCTCCAGAGGCAAAGAGTGCTGAGCAGCCGAGTGCCAGTAATTAGGTAAATGCGAAGTGACGCATTGAGTGTGAGTGGATAATTCTTTGTGACTGATGTGAGAGAGTGCGATGCGCTGAAGGAAATCTTGGGCCACCAGGGCTGGCATGAGCTGTCTCTGGATTAAGAAGAGCTTTAGGGGCGATTGGTGTCATGGTATGGGTAAAGACTTATATTGTACCATAAGGGTGGAAGGTTTATGGAAGAGTGAGGCCCTACTTATAAGAAGCAGAGCACGCTAATGGTCTATGCCTGAGGCACGAAGGCAACTACAGATCATGTAGTTGGCGCCGTGACAGTTGGGACGATGGCTTTCAGGTAATTAATAAAAGCTGCTGTTCATTAGACATAATGGCAAATAAAGCATTCATCAAAATCTGTAGGCACACGTTGAAGTAATTCTTGTATGGCGAATTGTCTGCTATGCACAGGAAAGACTGTCGTAATCACGTAAAGGGGGAAAGATCCGAATTTTCATAATGATCCAATGTACACCTGTGATTTGGAAAATTAACTAAAGGCTTTACATATGCTAAAACCCCTCTGAGATATCATGACCTTGTTGAGTATACCTATAATGGTAAAGAATTTATTCATTAAGAAGACTGTTTATCGTGTAAAGATAGAACAATAAAATAGGGGTTGATCAACTGGCCCTCGCTTAAGTCCCCTACCCCACATTCGGGCCACCCCCTCATTTGGGCCATTTTTGGTGGTGAAAGTGGCCCGAATGTGGGGTAGGGGACTTAAACAAAATCTAATAGCAACAGGGCTCAGTTGGAATGATTATGATATAGTATGATCTTAAGCAGTATTGCCAAGAGATTTCCTTCTTACCTCATCGAATTTTATATAAAGAACAAGAGTTAAATTTGACAACCATGAGATCGATACTTAGTCTTACATGGTCATATTGGCACATACGTATAATTTCAGAAGTCCGAGTGTTTTTGGGTCTAATTTTAATATAATTAGAGGTTCTTAAATCCTGTAATTTGCATAGATTATTCTAAAAGGCTACTCAACGAGAGATTTCTGATATCGATTGACTATTTGAATTTATCTCATCCCCGCATCTTTTCAGAAAGGCAAACTCACATATCGTGTAGTAATTATCACTAATTTACTATTATAACCGCCAATGAGCACATGCAAGTTGCCAGAAGATAAATAAATACTATCATCTGAGTCTATATACTAGATACAGAGGATAATATCAGTTACAATTCTGATATGAAATCTTATTATGTCTTCGGATTTTAATGTTTTTGAGCGGTGGTTAGATTTTATTCAATTGAACGCTAATTAATAGGTTTGAGCTTATATAGGCAAGTTATTAAAAGCGGCTAGATCTTTGTAATTGCTCATTGACGCCTCGGAGGCCTCTATCTCTTGACTATATTCTCTGTGTCCCTAGTTATATCCATAACAGAGCTCACTGCGCTAGAATATGGATAGAATTTTGGTAAAAATACGTCATTCTGGACCATTCTATTCAAAATGAAGCCGCTGATGGCCACTTATTTCCCCATTTGGTGTGGAAGAGACCATTGAAGAGCTTTCTGAGGTAGAGTAGATATTACTATTTGATATAGCCAGCTTAACCTGAAGTAGGCTGGCTATTCTACCTGTATACATTAAATTGATAGTTCATGTAGTGCAGTCGTTAAATTCTGGCAAGCCCAGGGACTGGCCAAATCCCAGGGTGTCGAGACAGAAATTAACCATTAGTTATTTTGGCGGTCGAGATATCTGCATTTTCCCATATCAACCAAATTGGCAATGGGAAAATATCACTAATTACCATGCTTGTGAGTCTTCAGCCCTTGAAGTTCCCAAGAACTATAAAGTCATCTCGATCTCATCAATCCTAGAGTACCAGAAATATGGCAATATGCCATATTTCTGGTACTCTAGGGCAATGTAAATATCAATACTATCAATTGGAATCAAATCGATAGGAACTGGAAATCTTTTACAATTAAGCATAATGGCTATGACACCAACATGCGTCACACGAAATCGCTAAGAATTTGTATAGATGAGTCTCAAAAACATATTGCACCTCATTACTTATACACCCTCAATCATAGGTACAAAAACTTGAGGAATGAACACCGTTCTTAACAACCAAGTCAGACTTGATAGTTTATAATGAACCGGCATATCAATCCTCACTGTATTTTGCTACCCGAATAATCTAGCGACCATCAATCCAGCAGAACCCTATAAGCTATCTTTATATTCATCAAAAGAACGCCTTGATTATACCAGTTGATACATTGGAAAAACCTTTGTCACCTCGCACAATTATTTTCAGGGCTGATACATTAGTCTTAGTAGTCTTTGATGTTCTAGAGTCTCTATAGACACACGCAAGTGTGAAATTGATTGATTTTACAATACTAACTCACGTGGAATTCACGTGATAAAATACTCATTCCTACTTACAGCTGTGTCACGTTTGTCTAGTTTATCCAAGCTTGTCACATTCAAAATTTCAGACTAAATGGATCTGAGATATTCGCCAAAATATCTAATCGATGGCCGAAATTCTGTGCAATATCATGTTCCAGTGTTAAAGGCTTGGTGCAAAGGTAGAGTTTACCATTCAACCTTTATTAATTGACCGAGAAGGCAGCTTTAGTACGACATAGCACTGTTGAATAAACCAAAAGTCTCTCACCAGATCACTTTTCAATTTAGGCGATTCTTGAAAGATGCCAACGCGCAGTGGTAGTATGATTGAGTTAGGGAGTGATTGCACTCATGATAAACTTCGAATGCAACAACGAATGCTTTCCTTGCCAGATTTGCGGCTTGGAATACCTGAAGAACTCCATAGATAGTATATCAGCTGTACTACTGCATTAAAAGTGATTACGGTCATGTTTCGCGTAGTAACACTGTGTAATGGTGCCCAACCTATTGTGATACGAAATGGCCGGTATCGTTATTATTTCAATCTTAGTTTCTCTTCATAAATCCAGGCCAACTCTATATTTCTCTGTGCAAGTGCTCATAGATTTTTATTCATCACTATGCATTCAGATCACAGAAATCTCCTTCATTTATATGCTATTGTTCGTAACTGTCGGGGCATATCGAGATCAACGTTACAACCTGAACTCCAAATACGAAGGCTCGGACCTTTTCAAAAGGATGAGATTTCTTTACCGTAAGGTTTGAAATAACTGCTGAAAGATAGCTGGAGCTAATGCAGATCTATAGGGCTCGGATTGTACTCATGGTTACGTCACGTAAGTCACACCCTGCCCCAAAATCTCAATGGTTACTGACGAGACATATCAGATACGTAAACGAAAGTGCTGCAAAAGCCTCCCGCCTTATCAATACAAATGTCTATGGTCTAGCGTATATGGGAGTTGACCATAGCGTTGCTTTAGATCCTGCTGGCCCCGGACGAAAAAGTGTTCGAATCTCGAGCCAGAAATCATGGACGCACGGCCTATTTCTTGCTGATATCTCGCATATGCCTGGCGGAATCCGTGGACCTGGCCGGCTTGTAAGTCATAAATTATGAGATGGAAGAGAGTAACTTATAATTTATAGTTTGGCTACTCGGTCCGGATTGGCCCAACAATGGGTATGCACCTCTCTAGTAAGGAGACGTCTAGGGGACTCGCTAACGGGTCTCAGGGAGATAGATATTGTCGAAGGTGTCAATAAACAGAGTGATAATTTGATCAGTTTGCATACGTAATTCACGATTCTTTTTGAATGAGTTCCCACCCCTGCTAACGATCAAAGCTCCGCAAATTGCACTATGCCTAATCAAGGCAATTTACAACTCGGTAATATCAATAGCGAACAATGTGACGAAAGGGTGAGAATTCTTTCTTTTTGCGATTATTGCTGATCATACTACCTCTACCTTAACAATTACGCCGGCTGCGGGTCAACAGCCCAAGCCGGAAAGTTAACCTATGGGAAATCTTTCAACTCCAACGGCGGTGGCATCTACGCAACAGAAATGGACCTCAGATCATATCAAAATATGGTTCCTCCCCGAGGCCTCATTTCCTTCGATATTAGGAGAGACAATCCAGATCCTAATTCTTGGTCAAAACCCAAGATCATATTCCAAGGCTCCTCTTCCTGTAACACTGATACACATTTCGCAAATCAGAAGTTAGTTTTTTGATACAACCTTCTGCGGATACTGGACAGGAGGGGTTTGAGGCAGTGATAGAAGGGCTTGCAGTCAAGAGGGAGCATTGTCTTGTGAACAGTCTGTGGCAGGCAGTCCAGGTGCTTTTTGAAGACGCGTGAGTATGATATTTGGTGATCATTGTGAGATTGAGAATCAGGACACCTACTGATATCAACAGTTATTGGTTAATTAACTCCGTAAAAGTTTACCAACTGGGAGAAAGTCCAATGAGACTACGCACACTCACAATTACAAGTATAGGTACAAGTACAAGCGTATCAATCTCTACATACTCAGGATTTAAAGAAACGACTTAGCCATCGAGATTTACTCAATCCACCAAGGTGAATCACAAAAAGATAACATCCACCATATATCAATCAAACGGCTCAAAATTTTGAAGTTCGAACTTTTTCAAGCGTCATCCAACACCTCCCACAACATCCCAAAAATATTCGAATCTGAGCAGCCTCCACTACCTCAAGCTATCCTATGAATATAGGATCAAAATCTTTGAATTGGAAAGCCGCACCTTTTCTGGTTAATCTGGATATTAATAGTTCTTCTTATAAATCTTATAAGAAGACCAAGTATCTTCATCTGATGAGCTGGGCAGTGTTGTACGGAAGAATGGTTCCGGACTAGACTCCGGGTATATTGGATGAATAAGGTCTCGTCACTCTCTTATGCGTAATGAGCTGTCACACCTTGCATCTAAACTTGTATATAAACCTGGACATTTCCCTACAAATCCTGAGAGAAGTCAGACTCAAAGGATCTTAGGAACCCTAAAAGATTATTAGCTAAATTGAATATCATTCCAAGCCTACTACCTTGTTACAGGCAGCTAGTTATCACCGAAGTAGAAAATCTAAGCTCAGTCAATGTTTCATAAGAAGAGCAATTGGTAGTTATACCCTATGAAATGCATTTGGTATCTGGTGAAATTTGAAAATGGATTGACATCGACCTTTCTTCTTTCAAATCGATGAAAGAATAAGAGTCTTACACATGTACCATCCTTTCTTACCTCTCAAGTAAATTACACTCGTAGCACAAAATCACTCTTATTTCAACTTCAATTATGTTTTTATGTGATAGAGAATATGATCTTCTGTCAATGAATTATCCACAGAAGCTTAAGGTGATCTCAATGGTGACTGAAATATTTATCATTCGTAGGGAGTGTATGGTAGGTTGATATTTTGTATTTCTATTCTCAGATGTCCCCTTATGAAGGAGTCATTGCGATTTCCCTAGCGTTTTATTCTAGCTCCAATTAATCTGCCCAAGAAACCTTCACAGGATTCTTTGGTGTCCACTCACGACTCTTCATACAAATCCAAGTCCCCACTTTCTTCTCATCGTAAGTATCCCCATAATAAGTTCTGTGATAACCAACAATATACGGACCAGCCACGTTCCTCTAGTCTTTCCATTACTCTCAAGAACATTATCTTCTTCCGTGCCCAGCTTCCCGTGCGATGAAAAGTGCCTTTCAGATAGAACTGGTGCCAATTATTATCACCAGCAACGCATTCCTTCTTGACTTGAGAGATAAGATTCATTTCTTGTATTGTGAGTCGAATGGTGTCAATAAGTTCATCTGCCCCCCCTAGTACATTCAATTGATCTCTAACATACCACTTTCCGGAATATCCATAACAAAGAGCCAGCCAATAACATTTTGGAAGAGGCTTTGGAACATTTGCGGAAGTTCAACGAGTCGTATGGACTCAGAATCGAAGAGACAGGCTGTGCCATCCAACCCTCGGATGCCAGATAAGCAATAATGTTTCGACTCAAACGAGTCACCGCGTACCAAAACATTTCTGCTGAATGGCTTTCTCTTGAGCTTGAAAAGTAACGTTCCTTATCGTGACATGTCCCTTCATTTTCTATACCTAGCTCCCACCCCTTCTCTATGATGGTTCGAATGCCGTCTTTGATTTTTTTCAGGAAGCTGTGTGAGAACGATGTTATTGGAATTAGCAAAGCCGAAAGAGGCATGAGTGTGCTGAACTTGGCAGATACTCAGTCTCCATGCGATAGCTGGAATTTTTAGCAATGCTCTTTCTGGGGTGGTGACTGCTAGACTTCAAAGATTCGATTGGAACAGGTTTGCCTTCGAAAATATCGTTTCTGGCGGGTGATAAGGGCTCAGCTACACCAGAACCTTTAGAAATATCTTTTCTGGCGCTGCGGCGTCGAGAGGGCCACGGTATAGCATCTGAGTCTTCCCATGGACCAAATTTATGTTGATTAGAAGCATTGCCTGCGAGCGAAGATATTGATCCTTCATCCGGGCATGTGCGTAAACTTGAAGATGAAGATCTTCCGCCTCGGCTTCTGTTGAGAGCTAAAGGTCTTTTCTTCGTGGATGGTAGTTTGCAATAGATTGATCCGAAAGAATGGCCCGAGCAGCCTGTGACGAACTCAGCAGCCAAGGAGCGAGGCTGAACATTATGATATTTAATTTGTGCCGCCTGTTCATCACTTTTGTTGATATATTGAACATGGGTGACACCAGTGTTAGCCCCTCCGACCATTATGGGTACACAAAATGTTTGTTTGTATCAAGCTCCAGAGAAAATTTGCAATCCAGTTGGAAATCTAAAACATCAAAAATGAGTGTCAAGAGATTAATGTCGATACGAGGAAATAAGGATTCTAGGGTTAATGATGATGCTGCTGCTGCTAATGATGATGATGATGATGATGATGAGAGATAGAGTGAGGAGGACAGAATTGTATTCATGGAAAGAAAAGTAATAAAACGCAGCATTGCAATAGGAAGGCGCAATTACGTGGTTGGTTCTCCATTTTTCTTCCTGTTGAAACGGGAACTCGCTACTCCTTGAATTATATCTACCAAGACGGAAGTCGAAATATTGAAAGTAAGTTGAAATTTGAGACGCTTCTATTGCAAAATCCAATTCTTCGTTAAGTGTCAATCGCTTAATCTTGTAAAGTGATAGATTTGTGATTATAAGGCGCGGCTTACCCGATACATTTTCTTCCCCATTGTTGAAGACTAGCAAGATTTTATAATAGGAAATAGTATCATGAATTGAAATTCCATTAATTTAATAAATTTTGCCACCCAAAAACCGTGACGGCTTTAGGCAAAGGAAAGAGACATCCTCACTGACATCGATGGGATGCCAGAGAAGATCGGATCGGTCCTTGACATGAAATTGCGTAAAAATATTATGATCGCCTGAAACCCGAATTTTTCTGATTCCCCTATACAATAAAAATTCACAAACCTCTGTCATCCACTGTGCGAACCATAAGGTCTCGGAGTCCTGGGTCGAAACTCCGGTGCGATATCTTCTCCAGATCCTTTGTCCTCTCTCTCATTCTCTCCTCACTGTGACCCACCCAGACCGGCCTCGTATCCTGTACTTGCTCCACCGAGCCTTGAGTACCCTCATGTTTTATTTTTCCCATGATGCATCACTTCCATTATCCTCAGACTCGGGAATTTTGCTCTTAGGTTTTGCACGAGGCTCGTCAAGAGGACTGACTGGTTCCGATGTCCCATCGCTGCCAGTCTCGACTTTCATACTGTCGGCGTGGATATTGGACTATCACGGTGTTCATCAGGGAGTTTGAGCCGTTGAATATCTGGTTGTGTGGGCTTGATGTTCTCAGTTTGGATGGGACCAACGGGGACGGTCTCTCCTTTAGTTTGGGAAGAGATTGTAGGTACTGGCGTACTATCCGAATCCGATGACATTTTTTGCAGGCTGGGAGAGTTCATTCTATATTTTGAAGTGTTCATTAGAGTATGGAAATTTGAGTTGTAATTGTAGATTATTCCAAACAAAGGATCGCAGTGAGGGTTTGGTGAGGGGTTATGACCAAAGCCGAATTAGGACTACGACAAAAGAAACTGTATCCTGGACTAACTAAATCGAAGTCAAGAAAAAGAGCGAATGGTCAATATAGTATATACATTCACTAGATGCTCGATTATTTGTCCTATATGAGTTTTGACAAGCCACAGCAAATAGTGCAACTATCCTAAACAACATTACGGTCTCCTGATTTAACCAACATTGAACTCAAAGGCATATGCGGTTGTCGTATCCACCTGGTAAATAGGAAAAGTTACTCTGTTTCCCGAATAAGCGTGCGCCACGGTACCGAGATCGTTCAGTGCTAGGACAGATCCAAACGTACCACCTGTATTTGGGAAGCCCCAAGTATGGATGTTCAAAGTCCCAGAAGTAGGCAGTCCGACAGATGACTATTAACAGTTATTTGCCAAGTACCTGTTGCGATACGTACTCCGCACAGAATCTTTACTTGAGTCGAGCCAACAGTAGCGTAGGTGTCCAACTGTGTATCAGCGGAGGCAGAGGTCCTGACACGATGGCCAGTCATATTCAGGTTGTAATACTTATAGACTTGCCATTCTCCATTTGGCCAGTAGCCAGTAGCGGTGGGACTATAAGCTGAAGTTCCGGCGTCGGGTTTTGCCCAGAAGACCTGCCATAAAATCGTGAAGTGACCAACCACTAAGCCAATTTCCCCTCAGTCCAATAGCGTTTATATCTCTCCAGTTGCGAAATCCACCAAGCAGTACCAGAAGGAACTTGCTCGGCATTGGTTCCATATTCATCGATGTTAACCGTCTTTTGGGGAAGGCCATAAGTGCTCAGAATTTGCTGGAGACCAGAATAAGCAGTGCCCATGTCTCCATCGCCTCCTTCCATATGCCAGACCCATTGATCTGGAATGCTGTTGTTGTTTTTTAACAAATGAAGCAAAGCCGGTCCACCAACTATTACTGAGAGATGGCCACCCTGCGTAAGCTGGACCAATAAGAGGAACGTTAGGAAATGCCGCCCTGACCACAATTAGTTATATTATGTTGATAAGTGAAAGGTTAGTTTTGTACCTTAATCTATAATAAGTTCGACCCCATAACTGAAAATACTGAGCTTGACTTCTATTCCAAAACGCGGTAAGATCTGGCTCGTTCACTACAGAGAAGTATCAGCAAAGCCATGATCCTGTCCTGCCAACACGCCCTACTTACGATATCAATCGAAAGACCAGCAGTAGCACCATTAGCATTGATGTCAGAGATGAACTGAGTCAAATAAGAATCCCAGGATGCCCAATTCCATCGTCTCCCGGGTAAGCAGCACTGGAGTTTTGAGTACCATCTGCACCCCATAAATCGTGGATTAGGAATATGAATTTGCCACCATGTGCTCTTGTGGATTGGTAGTTCGACAATGCTGATGCAAACCGAACCTATGCTAGTCAGTATTTTCAATGGCTTACTAGCAGCTGAGAGCTCAATCTACCTTATATTCCGACAACCCCCATATCCAGCCACGTCCAGGAGAGGGAACCTGAGCACCGCCTGCTCTTGCATAATTAAACCCCATTTCGGAATAAAATGAGGTGGGGATCTGGCCCTGAGTATCTGGAATGCCATAGAGAATGCCCGAAGCAAGATGGGAGATGGATCCTGTATTGTTGCTAAGATTGACAGTTGAGGTTCCGAGGATAGTTTGCCTTTGCAGTATGTTCGAGCCATTGGCAATGGCTGCCAAGAATAATGAAAGTACACTGTACTTCATGATGAGCATTAAGCGAAAGTTTACATATCTGTCTTCGAGGCTTTGACGTCTTTATCCTCTTTATATAAAATTCTCCGGCAATACTGAATAGTTTTCTCCGGCCACAAAGGGAATCTTCGTGCTGAGAGACCCATGATCTACTTGGCCAAAGATGCCCACAACATTATCATCACCAAATAATAATCGCCCTATCATGCCACGATGTTCCCACAACACCTTTCCCCAGAATATTCTTCAACCTACCCCACGAATTGACGGATGATCTAATTTCCATCGAATGGCTATGCGAGCCGGAGTTTTCACGCAACATCATTTCACCGATGCGTAAAGATCATTCGAGCGGCTCCAAAACCAAAGCTTTCTTCTTCTGCATGAGCTGCGGGACGCCCCCTCGCCAACCCACAATTTACGAGACCCCTCCGGAATGACGCCCACCGGAGTCATCCACTTTCGTCTCATAAGCTTCACACATGATACCCAAATCTTCAAAGAGCAGCTAAATATAGACTTAATATCAACCATGAGCGGCGAGGATTCGAGACTACAGATTTAAAGCTCGGCATATGAAGCTGGGCTAGGTACTTCTAGAATGATTTATGACTTCAAAATATTGAGTTGTTTTTTCCTTCCTCCGTTCAAATCGTAATAACGAAATTTCCGACCTGCTGCATACACCAGTTGTGACCATCAAGCTGCCGACTCAAGAAGACTTGAGTCTTATATTCAGTGACGACATTGGAAGGAATCATAATTTAGGTAGAATCATAAACGGCCCAAGCTTGACCTTGTGTACAAAGATAAGGACACATTTATCTCGCCGCGAACCTTGGACCTGTCTAGTGCCTCAATCCGGTAGAAATCAGACATGGTGCAAGGGAAGTGGTATTTCTGAAATTCGGCTTGGACAATGAGGAGTTGAGAAGACCAAGATGATGGAAATTTTGTTTGGTCGGTCTCTCGTTCTGTGATACATTAGTCAATCTCTTCTTCACCATCACCCAAGGAATAGCATCATTCATTCGGCATTAAACGACTTGATATACGACGCCATATAACAAGTATTGTCAAATTATTATTTTTCATCCGGGTTTGACTAGTTTTGTGGCTATCCTTCACATGACTAGCACGATCGTCGTTGTGCCAGCAAGTGGACAATTTGTTGCGGTCTCAACACAGAATGTTGATCCAGCTTATAATATCGATCATTTGGAAGGGTCAGGATTTTCTTGAGACGTTCTTCTCGCAACCTCTTTATTGATTGACATATTTCTATATTGGTATTCAAAAACAGACCATCCAATTATAATTAAATCTTCAGTCGATTTGAACCAACGGAAACACTTTAGCTCCCTTTCCTTTCGAGGAAATTCCCATCTTCTAATGCTTTGCATCACATCATTTCCTGCGGATTATCGATTTCAATTTGATTTCTTTCAATGCTAATACAAACGTTCCATATCTACAACGGAAGCATTATTCATACTCCTTGGATGCCTCACTGTATTTTGGCGCTCAACGCCGCTAAGAAAGCAGGCTGGCCACTCTAAATACATCTTCTTCTTTGTCAATTCGCACATCAACACTCCCCAGCTAGTCAAGCTCAATGCACTAGTATACATACAACATTACTTGCGCCAGCGCTACTAGTGGTGTCTCCCCATCCGCCTTTATTTGCGTCGCTCCATCAGCCGATATGAAAGTATGATAAAGTCTATCATCCCAAAGCGAATTGAAAACCATACTCATCAAGCAAAATGTCGTTATCCCTGCACTTATATATGGTTAGTGGAATTCCAGCCTGAGAATATCCTACTATAGACTTGGAATGCCCTCTAACCACAATTGGTACTGCATTCCATTCTTGAAGGTATTATTACTGAGACGCCCAATCCGAGCTACCGATGTTTTTTTTTCATCATCCATCAACTGGGCCGTTATTTACAGCAAAGTATAAATTCGCTAACTAATTTATGGTCGTCAAATTGACGAGGATGTAAATACGAATACTTGCAGCAGCCGAAGAAGCAAGCGCAAAATGCAGAGATGTAGACCCTCTACTCTTTTGTAGTTTATTTATTAGATCTTGACGGAAGTGGGTAAATGTATTGTCGATGAGCTGTGAAGAATTCCTAGTGCCGAATACTGTAATCAATCTTCGCGTGTTTATTATTTCATGGGATTCTCGAGCGTAAGTACCGAATAACAGCTCAAGTGGTAGAAAAATTATACATATCGGACAGAGTTGGCTTCGTTTTCTGGTATCTTTGAAGGCTATGGTATCGAGAGTGTGAACTGAAGGCTCCCATTTTTCGTGTAATCCTTCTCCCTCTTTCTATTTTCCTCCTGCCTCTTCCTCAAATCTCTATATGCCTTAGCAAAATTAAGAGCTCGAATACCGCATCATCAACATTTTCGATCGCAATTTTGATGGCAGTGCATGGCCTAGATACTTGCCTAGTCACGGGACTGGCATGCATATAAACGTCATCAACATTCTTTTCCTTCCCAACAACGTCGTTTTTGTCGATGTATGACAACATCATCCTGAGAGTAACGCGAAATGACTTCAAATTCTGCATAACATCATTAGCATCTCTTTCAAGTATGGGGGGGGGTTGAAATCACTGACCGACGCGTTTTCCTCCTTCGAGCGAATGAAGTCAATTGCAATACCATGCAGATAGCTAGGAAGCATATGGCATGAATAAAAATAACACCCATAGCATTTAGAACCGGCCGTATTAACTTTACGATAGCACTTGCCATCGCTATGCCCCGCAATCAACGATTTTACGCATTCCACGCAAGGAACCGCGTTTCGAGCATCCTTCTCTCGCAACCTTCTTTTCCGAGGCACCTCTGCCTTCTTTCCGCTCGGAGACTTTCTTTTCTTTATGGAACTACACTTGCTCACACCAACTCCTTCTTCTTCTCCTTTCTCTTCGTCGTCATCCTTCCCGTATTCACCACCACTTTCACCACTTATGGAATCCTCGAACTCAACCTCTTTCGCAGCAATATAGTTGTTGCCGAAAGGATCGCTAGGCTACGATAAGTCAAACTATTCTCGAGTTAAATAATGTGAAATACCCCTTAACTCATAAGTAGGTTTTACGGTAGAAATAACCATGCCGAAAATGCACCAGAATTCCATTAATGACTCACTTGACGGGCACGAACACTTCGCGTTTCCGTCGATGGTTGAGACTCAATAACCTACATGGGAATCCAGGAAGTCGTAAAGGCTGCATAGAACGTGGTAGACGGTCACTAGGATTACGTCGATGTCCAGGAGTACAACCATATGATATGTATACAAGGAGGATGTCTAGGCGTACTCGTGCCGCCAGAAAGTACAAGAATCAGTGCGTCAAGATAAGAGGTACAAGACCACTTATACTACTCCTTTTTGAAAGTTACGCCTTTAGAGAAATACTTATTCCAACGGAGAAAGCTGCAAGTTCTATTATAATGGGCCTTATATCGTACAAACACATGAGTCTAGCAATGACAATCCTCGCTCATTTCTTCGGCGAATGATTAGAAATAACAGATTCTACTGTAATAATACCCATGTCTATATGCCCATCGACATGAAATATTTCAACTGTTAATACCTCGCTGTTCAGTCGTGTTATATGCCCATTTGATGGTTGTAATATTCAGAAGACATGTCTCGTTGGTTCATGGTTCCCAAGCCTAGAGCGTCAAAAACTACAGCACCCCACACGCTAAAGCTTCGAAACACAAGCTAAGCCAAATAGGATTAGTCATAAACCTTCCACCACTCACCGTCAGCTACGTCGACAGCGGACCCATCAATACAGCCCCATTTTGATAGTACTATGGCTCATATCTGCATAAATCGCAGACGCAGATATGTGACTATCACAAGGAGATTAATGCTATTGATAAGTTGAGAGCGGCGAGTTATCTACATACAGTCTCTACAATCATCTATCTATATCAGCGTTGAGAGAAAGTATCTCATTTCGAAACCAATCCTTACTCAAACTTTTAACATCTTTCGCAAAAACCTGAAAACTCTCACCGCAACATGATTACTTGATCACTGATTGAAAAGAGAGGAATACTGTTCTGTTTCTTCTTCCTCTCCCTACGTTTCCCTTGCATACACAGTATACCATATATTTCTGCCCTGGAGGCTGGTTGTGAGTCACACGAGCTCTCGAACGTTGTCTTTATATTGATATTCGAAGCAGTACTGTTCCAGATTTTCTCTTTCAGATACCTTTCAGCTCTGTCGAATTTTGATTGTCTACGGTAGTATTTCTCAAGATAGACGAGTCACAAAGCAGAGCAGTAACCCCGTCTGAATCTCAAATTACAAGATGGGGTTTGAGAAGCTTTTCGCGGTTGCGGCGCCCAAGAAAGGATCATCGAAGTCATCATCGAAGGAACTTTCCGTGGTGCCATTGCATCTTGAGCAAATATTTCGATTCCCGGGCGTTCTTACCGAAGTCTCAGGCGTTGTCAAGAATCTTTCAGAAGGCTATACAACATATAAGAATGGGGTGGCAATCAGAAATCAACTGGAATCTGTTGTTCCAGAGGTGCAAACCTTTGCGTCAGGGATGAACCGATACTTGAAGAACAAAAACTGGTTGGATTTATTCCAAACATTTCTAGTTGGGGCAAACGTTGTTGCCGCTTTCATGGAAGTACTACAAGGTTCATCGAGTCTTGAAGAGATTGGATTAAAGATTTATGGTGAGCTCGAAGCGCAGACCGGACTTGCAGCCCCAGACAAGTTTGCGAAGCATGTCGATAAATATATACGGAAAGAAGCATCGAGTGTGTATGGCGGCGATGCCGAGCATCTTTATTTTCTTTACCACCCAGATACAGATTGGCACGGCGAGTTTCACGATATTGTTCAGAACAAACCGGTGCCGAGTAATTTTCTCGGGATGTCCGAGAACCTCCACGCCTTGTGTACGTGGATGCTATTTATGCGGAAGCGACTCGAAAGGTCTAGAATAAATGCGCATTTTCATCTTCTCATTCCAGCATACCGGCCTATGGTTGTTAGAACGGCTTTTGTTTTCCCCGAAGAGCTTTATCCTTTGACGGTCCGTGGACATATTCACAATTCCAAGGAATATGTTTGGCTCAATCTTCCTACGATGAAAGATGTCCCTTCTGACTTGTTCGAGATGTCAAACGTGGGTAATATTGCTACCTTACCCCCTCCACCGAGATTGTGGCAGCATGCCCTGAATTGGGTTGGGAATATGGTTATGCCAAGAAAGGAGCCACCCCCAATAATTTTGGGACGCGGACAGATAAGTCAAAATGCTCCTATTGAAATGGAAGACAACGAAGATGAAAACGAAAAACTGAAGCCTCCCGAAGATATCACCATTCAACCAGGAACACGACAGGTGGTAAGGGGCGAGAAAAGGCGAAAACATCGAAGTTCGCGATCCACAAAGGGTGAAATCAAGTAGCACTTGGTTTCCATGCTGATTTTGAGTATATTCAAGGCAAATAGCCAATATAGGATCTGTATTCGAGTTTACCTTTGAGATCAAATTAATGGAACTCATGGAGGGAAGTTAGTCACTTACAGAGACACCGATGGAAGTGGTAAGGATGGAAAGTAGTGATGAAAGGGATAACAAATATAATCGAAGGGATTAGGATGGGAGGTTATTTGTGGTTTGTGATTTGTGGTTTGGATAGCTGCTGTATGGTGATCTTGGCGCTGACTTCACGTTGGAATGTCAAGTGAGTCCAATAAAATGCTACATGAAATGGCGTTCATGAGCTCTTGATCCTTTACAACACGATACCATATTAGAATAGACATATATACCAAATAAAACTTTACATAACTTACGCTTCGGCTGCCCACGTTCAAATATCCCTTAAAAGGGGCCAATGAAATTTTTGGAGGGTACAAATCAGCCGACCTTCTTGAATTTCGAAGACCCTGGGCAAGGATAAAGGCCTTCCTGTGCACTTCTCTTTATATTCTTGGCTAGTAGAATTTACATTTGATATCTGCTATTTTGATGTTGCAGCAACAATTTCCCTAGACTTTCAATTTCGATGCCATAAAGTTGTGCGGGACTCGGCAGAGAGAAAATGAAAATCTGATCTAGGAGTGTGAAGATAATACTTGTGCTCGCTAGAGAAATAAAATTATGCGAGTTTTTGTGTTATTGGTGGTCGGGTATGTACGTGCTTCGAGATCCAAATCAAAGTTTCCGGGAGTCGCTCACCAGGGAATATCAAAGGAACAATAAAAAGTGATGGCCGGACTTCACTATGAGTTCGTGTAGTGGGATTTCTTGATCATTAGCTTTGTTAAGCATGATGTGAAATGTCGCCTAGAAGTCGACTAGTAACTTCAGGCAATATTCGTCCTAGTCTGGAAGCTAGACAAACAACAAGATCTGGAAACAACATTTTTTGTTATTACTTAGGTCCAGATTTCGGAATATGCCTTCTGGAAAGAAAAGACAAAACAGTATCATCTAATCACCTTTAGATTGTTGGATAATCCTTCAAAAATTTCAAGTCAAACCAAAATTTCTTTTCATATCATTCTTATTATATGCTACGCGTATAATAAGCGGGCACTGGTCCCCAACATTTGTTTTCACTTCCCCAAATAGACCATCTCCAATTTTGTCAATTAAAAAATTACCTGCTAGGCCCAAGGGCCTAGCCGTCCTATATAGTCGTGGACTGAAAACGGACGTTAATAAAATCAATCAATCAATCTTTTCATATCTCCTTGGGATGATAGTGTAAATCTCAATGAAGTTACTACTGATCGGTGACCTCAACAATAATATTGCACAGCTGAAAAATCTCGGCAATGACGCGATTTATTTTTCCTCTTTATTCTTCAAATTTATATTCTTGCTCATTGAGGCCATATATAAGGATTACCCGAACAATTTCAGAAAATTTGGCTAGCTACAACTTCCATTCTACTATACCATCCTTCTCGCCCTTTGGCACTGCCAGCCTTACTTCTTCAAATCAACACGCCTTTCGGGGTTGTTGGTGAAGCTTCTTCGGCGTGTAAGAGTGCTCCATGAAATGTTAATCAGTTGCGAATGAGAAGTAGTGACTAGTTGACCTGAGACCGCTTATATCGGTGTAGATACAGCTTTCTCTCTGTATGAAGTGTCAGTGTTTATCAAAGACCGCCTGAAAGTATCAAGCTAGCACAAAGACATAAAAAAACAAGTATATACATGGCTGTAACCTACATTTGCTGCTGTATTTCAAAAATTACGTTCCCGGAAGTCTTTAGTCAGAGAGTCAAAGCAAAGTCCAATGTGGATTCGTCTCCTCCGCCTCTCGCTGAGACAAAGCTACAAGACGAGAAACTATTCATTTGTTTTAGGGCACAGATGCATCTGAGTGAGAGCGTCGAGATTTTGCCACGGAAGAACAGAAGATTGTCAGAGAAATGGGTATTTAAAGAAAAACACATACTAATTCCTCAATAAATTGACACCATATGCATATAATCACCATTTGGAAGAAAGCCCGGCCAAAGAAATACTAAAATTTGACAATAAAAAGTGTTTCCTTTTGGATCAATGAAGCTGCAATTTACTGCTTGATTGTTGTAACAAGAACTAGATTGGATCAAAACGGTTTTGCAAAGGATGCTTGGCTATATATTCTCTGTAACAATGCAATAAGATATCGAACGAAATTGAGTTAGAGCGTGTAGGGGTCTTCGATATCTTGAAGGAATTATTGCCCTTGGAATGCACGCAAGAAATGACTATTAATCTGGTCTAGAAAGCTCTCCATGACTCTCTCTACCTAGTCATACGCGCTTAAGGCTTGAACGCTTCTTGTATATGTACTATACGGGGGAGATTCTCACTTGAACCATTGGTGTACTTTTCTACAACATGAAAGATTTAAGACTTACCGAATGTAGCAGAAAACTATATGCTGATGATTAATCTGAGATTCCAATATGCAACACGCAAGGAACATCCAGTGACTTAATAGTATCCATCTAAATGCCGTGAATATAGATTTTTTTTGATGCCACTATCCTCTATTAAATATTAAAATCATTGATTGAAGGACTTCTAGAATGCCGCTTTAAGCTTAAGGGCTATCTAGGCTTATAACTCGGGATTTGAACGCTTATCACCACCTGAAAAGTGATCTAAATCAACTTCGAAAAGCAAGAAGAGAAAACTTTCCGATGGGGAGTGATGAGCATGGAAAGAAAATTAGTGTTAGAATGAGTTAGACTTGTGGATAGCTCTCGCTAACCTCCTAACT
The DNA here is from genome assembly GCA_003260565.1 of Monilinia fructigena. Lineage (NCBI taxonomy): Eukaryota > Fungi > Ascomycota > Leotiomycetes > Helotiales > Sclerotiniaceae > Monilinia > Monilinia fructigena. The sequence continues at coordinate 61,264 of QKRW01000087.1, forward strand.
ATCTTGTGCCACATCAAGCAATTGCAAACAATTCAACCAGCCCCTTTCCACCCGGTACCAACGTACAAATGACTAGTTGACCTCTCCAATCACTAACAAGCAAGAGAATTCAATCCGTAAGACAATTCAGAGACCTCATTTCCATTTCCATTATCACCATCAATATCCATCCCTTCGCCCAATTGTGCTTCTAAATTTATTCTTGCCCTCTTCATTCTCGTCGCGTATTTCATAGCAGCCGGTATCTTGACTGTTGCTTGTACGAGAACTCCATGTTTGGAAATAGGTCGCTTGATTATAAATTGATTGAGAATGGCGAGCGTGAAAATAGATTGTTTGACGGGTTTCCTAGAGATGAGCTTCTTGAAAACAACTCGATTTCGCCTACTTCTAATCTTCCTCCACGCAAAAGTGACTTAGAACTCTTGTTACCAGTAGAGTACATGTATCGCGCGTCTGGGAAGTTTCCCGTTGAATATCTCCATTTCCCATGGGTTTTCTTGGAAGAACTTATGGTACCATTTCCATCTGTATGAAGTATATCCCCGCCTGCATCACTATCATTGACCGGGCTCCTAAAAACACATGTATCAGCCTAGTAATAAAGATATTATCAAAGACCAAAATAACTCACAAAGCCATACAATAAGCACAAACTTCATTCCTAACAGTATCTGACGGAATAATTTGAGCTATGCAATGGTGGTTCAACCCTCTACCGTTCATCTCACATTGCGCACTGGTCTCTTTCCATCGTGCTGGCACTTGTATTTGAAGATGTGAATTTGACAACGATTGCCGGTCGGGGTTAAAATGGCCGAGCTTACTGAAGTAGCCATTTTGATGATGTGAATCAGGTATCAAGAGAATCCCTTTTTAGGGGGTTTTCGTGCTTGCTGAATATTGTAGAATCTATAGTTTTATGAATATGATCATAAACTCGATGATTCGGATGTAAATAGAAGAGGTGTTTGGATAAAAGATCTACTTGGGAGAATTGGACGTGATACGCTAGAGTCGTATTAAGATACTACTAGCTTAATGATATGACTATTAACCGTGATCGTATGCATGTACAAAACTTACTGTACTGTGAATCATAAATAGAAGCTATGCAGCCGTACAACATGTGTGTATTCACCACTACAGCCACATCGTAGTAATAATGATCGATCATAGACTAGGAAAAGAGAAGTGAATACATTAATCATTCAGACTACATACGTAGCGAACAATTTGAAGTTCATCAGCAAACTGAATATTGAGTGACAGGCGAGACAAGAGCCAATGACCTATCATTAGATGGTTTTAAAATTTTATGATCGGTTCCCCTGACCGAGAACCGTCAGCCAACCAGAAGACGGGGAAACATTCGCATTACAATTTTGTGGTTGACTTCTAGTGTAAGACTTTCAATTATCAGGTTCATGATACAAGAGCAAATTGCACATCCTCGCAGGCAAGCATTTCGCAGTCTATTTTGCCTACCGATCAATCACTATCTCTGGCTGAAAACTCTCAACCGTTATTTAAAAGATCGTAAATATGAAAGATACCTAATGTATACTTAAGGTACAAATACAACTCAAGCCTTGAGTTTCCTCTCCGGCATATTTAACACCAAATGACCCTCCTCGTGTTCCGTAAACCCCAATTTCTCCATCTCCTTCCACACCTCCGGATATAATTCTTTCGTCCATTCCGCCACCAGATCCTTCCTATTCGAAGCCTTGAATTGCATTGTAAATGGTACCGATACTATCTTTGTTAGAGAAGATTTTCCGAGCAAAAGTGGCAAAAAGCATAACTTACGTCAGAACGTCTGGACCAAACCCCTACATCCTTCTCCATAGCCTCTACCAACACCTTAACCTCATCCAACTTCCCTTGTCCTGCCAATGCACCAGCATAAGCAGCATGAACCTCCCTCGTTATCTCAATCTCCATTCTTTTCATCTTATTCCAAATTTCTCTTGCCGGACGATCGCCAAAAGGTTTTCTCTGACACGCCTGAAACACTATCTCCAAACTCTTGTAACTGGGCCCCTCTCTGGAATTTGTAATATCATCCCAGAAATGTAGAGATCGACTGGAGTCTTCGCAAGCCGTATAGGCCAGCATTAAAGAATTGTAAAGACGGGTATTAGGTTCTATGGTACTGTCCATTTTCAACATATTATGAACCATGTCAAGGGATTCGCCATCTGCGCATGATGCTATATACCAACAAAACAATCTATGTAAGTATCCAGAACAGGACGTCTACTGGGGCTGATATGCTGACGCATATGACCAAAGACATGACAGGCCATATCTGACCTCTTGCGATCGAAGAATTCATTCATGACACGTGCACGTTTTGGAACATCCGTTTCGTCGAAGATGTGAATAATAACACGATAAGCATCCCATATACGGTACTCGTCGTTGTTCTTGTCAAAACAAAAAGCAAGTAACGCATCCCTAATCCGAGCTCGCTCCGCAAGGGTATAGTGATAAGTATTTACTTGCAATAAGTCCACTACTTCATGAAGTTCATTGCGGGTAATGTACAGCATGCTAAGTGAAGAAACCGTATCCGCTTCTAGCCTTGCATTGCGCTCATCGAGATCGGATATTATCGATGAAATCTCATTGTAAGGCAGACTTTCAGATGCACAGAGAGCTCGGACAAATTTATTGATAACAGGCAGGTCCTCGTCTTCGGTAATCTCCTCACCCTGGAGTAGATTGTACGCTACTTGAGCACCAGAAAGATCCCCAGCACCGACCCGATAGTCCATCTGGAGAATGAACGTTCTTGCATTTGGACGGATGTGAAACTTTTGGCCTAATGCAATATACCGTTTCTGCGAGATATGGATCACTTTTTGATATTGCGTATTCGACCAAGCCATTGATAGTATCAATGTCTGGTCTCATCGATGGATCGTCAGGATAGCGCTTTTCCATGACACGCATCATGCGTTCCACATCTTCAACACCCTTGTCCATTGCACTCGCAGCCCATTGAAACACGACATCCCATTTTCCTTTCTCTATGTGATCCGCCTCCAGCACTTTACGGAAGAAGCCTTTGCACCAATCCAAAAGCTCTTCGTGTCGAAGGCAGAATTTAAGCATAACATGCAATAAACTTGGAGTAAGATTTGCCGGAAAATCTCCAGCCTTCTCAAACCACAATTTTGCCTCCGCAATACGATCCCTCGAAGTATAAAACCTGGCGACGATTTCTTTACCGGTAGTTCCACATCCTAATCGCAGCTCTTCCATTCTCTCGTATGTTTTCAGAAGTTCCGCCTCATTCCCTTCCGCGAGAACCCAGATAAAACAGCATACCAATTCCCTTTCATGATCTTATGTTGTTGAGAGATGTAGTTTCTTGACCTCACTGAAGTCGCCTTCTCCTCCTGGTGACGTCGAGTGGCCTCTTCGCAGAGCTCTCTCGCCTCCAGAGCTTGACCAACTCCACTCAATATTTTTATAAAATATTCACAACTAGGCCCGTCCTCATTCGACCCAGACAACTTCTTGATCTCCGAAAAGAGAAGTCTCGCCAGCTCTAGAAAATCATTCGTCTCGTCCTTGGGTATTTTTGTCAACGCTTTCAAAGCCAACCTCAAATCCTTAATTTGCCCCTCCCCCAAACCACACAACTAACAAGATAGTTCAAAGTCCTCAGCGCATGTCCCGCCTCAATATTGCTAGCCGCTCGTTCCATATCGACTTTATGTTTGAAGAATTCATTAAAAGCCTTTAGCATCTCATCCTTATTCGCAGTTCTCGCATGAATCTTGGTCATCAAGCTAAATTCTGCCATTTTTTTTCATCCCTGGCTCCAATTCCGGCTCTTTAGGTTGCCGAGGAGGTTTTCGGGAGAGTCCGAAGAGAGAGCGATGGGATGTGTAAGGTAAAGTAGGAATTGCATTTCGGCGACGGCGATGTGTTAACAAAGCTGGCGCTCGATTTGGACATGGTAATATGAGGCCTTCGTTCGACAAAAGTCCACGGAAGACTCTGCGGGTCAATTGGGAGCGCATGATTAATTAATGGTGGTTTTATGTACAATATCTGCATTTCAAAAGATCAGCTGGAATCATAGCAAATACGAAATGGGCTGACTTACGGTATCAAGAAAAAAGGTTGCAATTGACGAAGCTTCCAGATGTTCCTTGACCTTTTTGACATCGGCGTTCGAAGCTTGAAAAATGTTGCGGCAACTCCCGATTAGGTCCACACTAAAATGTAGCCAATCGTTGATGTTGAAGCAAGCTACCCCTCACTAATCCTCTTTCGATGCAACTTGGCTTGAATCATCAATGTTTACAAAAATACTCGAGTAGCATCAGAACATTAGTAATTCGACATTCATATTAAAATGATTAGAAAAAGAAGATTCACGGACACTAAACCACCGCCATGTTCACTTATCTAGGGACCGTATCTTGTTATCATAACCTCCCTATAAAATATTGTTCTATTTCTCTCAAATACTCCAAGAACTCGAATAGCGTAAAACCATCATAAAAAACGCTCTCGAGTGTCTACGAAAGCTACCTCCCCAAAGTCAATCTCTCCATAAAATGCTATCCACTAATCCACCAACCAATCTAAATCCCTCTACCGCCATCTGTGTAAAACGCCTATAGAATCATAAAATCATACCATCCATGTCATCCATATCATTCCCCAGTATACCGCAACGCCATTCCAATGTTCAGAAACTTATATAAAGCTCAAGATCAAAGTAATTCACCATCTCCATCCTCTATACCCTCCTCATCACTGTCCCATTCAACATCATTCGCGGCTGCCTCAGCTTTACGTTGAACTTCTGCTAGTCCACTCAATTCTGTGATATAATCTTTCTCAGTCAACGCTCGCTTGATAAAATTCCCACCCATTCTCCTTATACGCATTGACGATTTTTTGGTGAGCATGCAGAGCAGCAATCATAAGAAGGACCACTAATAAGCATGGTCTTATATGCGGATAAGAAACCTCGAATCTGATGAGGTACGAGACCTAGAGGGTGATTTGGCGGGTCTCGATCGAATTCCAATTGACCTGATTGCTGGTTTGCGGAGAGTCTCGGAGCTGGTGCAGCACCTCGCAGCGGGATGTTGAAGAATGGAAGCGAGGAGCTCTACAAGTTTGGAAGATGCCTCAGGAGCCACACCTGGTCGAGTAACCGTGCACTGTTGGTCGAGAGTTTGATCTTTGACAGACTGAAGGTTCAATTAGCAGAATTCCCTGAAAAGAGAGATCGAAATACTCACATCAGATGGCGCGACTACATCATTACAAAAGTAACAACCAAGAGCCGCAGGTCCTCCGTCTTCCGGAGTAACACCATGTCTCATCACCAACGTACGTGTCAAATCCTAAAGCTGCATTCATAACGATCTTGCCAGCTGCCTTTCCCATAACAGTTGGAAGCCATCTACTCTCCCGAGTGTCCATCAATAAAAAGATTGCGTCGTGATTTTCAATGAGTTTTTGTAAGACTTCGAAATTCATTTTAGTAGCAGCTTCGTCTGTAATTGGATGTCCAAGCATTGGTACTGCCATCACATGTCCAGTGCTATCAACTCCTGGGTAAATTTCTTGAAGTGCTTCTGCTGCTCTGTATGCCTTTGGCACGCCACCGTCAATACAGTCCTTGAAGTCGAACAATGGCTGTCGGACTGGGTTCGAAAAGGAAACAGAGGCGTTGTCAATAAAAGTAATCTTGCGTACCCCCACCCCCATAAGAAGTCTAGAAACGTACGTTCCAAGGGTTCCAGCTCCGAGCAATAGGCACTTAGTGTTCTTGATAGCATCCAGATTTAAATCAGGTGCGATGCGCCCACTTCATCAATTTGAGATTTAAATCAACTGCTTGATCGGCCAGTTGAGCCGGGTCCATATATTGAGCCAAGTTGGTGACTTTAGCAGTAAGCTTTCCTAGACTATTGCGCTCCCAGCCCGTGACTTTAGGCGTCTCGTCAGGGCCGGTCGAAGAGTAGCTTGGGTCATGAAATGCTCTCCAGGACCAAGATTAGACTCTGGGGAACATGCCGCCTGGCGTGACTATCCCTGTAGCAGAGTATCTGGACTCTGTCGAGTTTGTATCTGCGCCTAACCAGAACCAATAAGTTTTCGCAGCATCCATCCCGGATTTTCTTGGTAAGTGGATGGATCAACAAAAGATACGTATTGATCTTTTTGCAATCTACACCGTTGAAAAAAAGCCACTTTCAAAATTCCCTTAAAGATCCAAACGACCCATTTGAATGGCAAGTCAGAACTCGCCTCATCCTCCGAATCCTCCGAATGCAGGGGCTGTCCTGGAGAGGGATATACACGTTTGGCCAAGAAAAATCCATGCTCCCTGTTGTCATGGCTATAACGCCACGTGCCAACTTCCGCGGTAAGCGCGGTAGTTTCCGCGGCACTGAACTTGGGCGGTTGCTCAATTTTCGTCCATGCTGGCTCCGAATGGAGGGCAGGAAAGGCAAACCAGTAAGTAAAAGTATATTTCTTCAAATTGGCAAACGACAAAATGGTGAACGAAGAGAGTAATGAAGGGATAGAATAGATGGTGCCATCATTAATAGCATCCCAAATCTGCCCCTGTCAGTACAAAACGAAGCGAGCAGGAGGTAAGATCACGAGACTCACCTGTTTGGCAGAAGTTTGTAAACATTGCCTGTTTGTCCATATTTTTGAAGTCCTCAATGGTATTGACATTTTTAATTTTGCCCTCAGCTCGAATATGACCAAGAGGAACTCTAATAGAGAATCAGTACGCACGCTCAAAAAACCCAAGGTGAATACAGACTCGTTACTACTCAAAGCATTACCAAGAACCATCATACGAGAACTCTGGTCAGGACTTTGTGTAGACCTTGGCTCATACAGACCGAGAACAGGTCGCGCCGAATCGTCCAACTTATCATGGTCGATCTTTAATTGAGAAAGAGCCGTGTAAAATGGTAGCTCGATTTCAGAAGCAAATGGAGCGAACTTCAAAGCCATTTTGAGCTTGTTGTTATCGCCTCTGGTGTAAAGAGCTATGTATAATTCTTCAATGGTAGAAAATGAGGTTATTAGCTCTTCCAATTCTCCGCCCCAAGGACCTTCTTCGATCGAGGCAACGTCGGTATCTTGAGTGCAGTCTTGGCTCTGGAATCAAGGGATTTTGGTCAGTTTTCCGATCTTGAATAGAAGATGAGGTAAATTCTTGAAAGAAACCAAGATCGTTCTTGAACAAAGTCAAGTTGTAAGAAATGTGATTGAGCAGTCTTGAGTCCAAATCATAAGACAGATGGAGGGGCAGTTGAGTTGGTAGGATACGGTTAGGTGGGTGGGTGATTGTGTAAGACAAGGGATTCAACTCACATGGTTCAACTTTATGTAATCCGCCAATCGGTGAAACTCCGGTAGACTTTTTACAGTTTCTCCATAAGCTGCCAGGGCTATTTCAATCTGCCATTGGAATTTACAATATGTACGACGACACATGTTGAAGATCTTTAAATAAACCAAAAACAACAACCAAGAATAATAACCGTGGTTAAATTGTCAAAAGGAATTTATTTGGAAGTAGGAAGAGAATTCTTCTTAACCATGTTAATTGGTCTTTGTGGAGGTGTGCGAAATATCCCCAAGCGAAACCATCTGATCTTTAACTTACATTTTCCAATAGGAATTTGTGCTGGGAAGAGTACAATAGCACAATATCTTGTAGAGCACCATGGCTTTACTCACCTTTATCTTCAACCTCAGTTGAGCGGCAGAAGCTCTACTGGGCTCACCAACGGCACTACGGACAAAAAACAAATCACAAATGGAGAGCCCGAGATCGAAGAAGATGGCATACCTCTGCGACAAAAAGCAGTCCCTCAATCGCAAGCCAAATACACCTTCACAAGCACCTCGGATCTCCTCGAATTCGTGACCAAGCGCTGGCGCGACCGCTGGGTAACAACCAACATCTATACCGAAGCAATCCTCGATGCCCTCCTCTCCGCCGCCCCTTCTTCATCCTCGTCAGCGTCGACGCGCCCGTCTCCATCCGCTGGAAGCGATTCCAAGCGCGGCCCAACCCCCCCTCCAGCCCCCTCACCCTCGAAGACTTTCTCCTCCGCTCCGACCGCCACCCTCTACGACCCCGTCCACGGTCTCCAACCCCTCATCTCCCGCGCCACCATCCGTCTCCTCAACACCTCCTCCGACCTCGCCCATCTATACGCCACGCTCGGAAAACTCGACCTCACAAACGAAGACCGCCTCCGCCCAAGCTGGGACCAATACTTCATGCAGCTGGCCTCCCTCGCCGCCCAACGCAGCAACTGCATGAAACGCCGCGTAGGATGCGTCCTGGTCCGCGAAAAAAACGAGTCATATCCACCGGCTACAACGGCACACCCCGAGGCCTCCTCAACTGCGGAGAAGGAGGGTGCGCCCGCTGCAAACGAGGGTCAAGGATCCGGAGTGGGACTCGGCACATGTCTATGTCTCCACGCAGAAGAGAACGCACTGCTAGAAGCGGGCCGGGAACGAGTCCGCGAAAAACGCCATCTTGTATTGCGACACATGTCCGTGTCTAACATGCAGCATCAAGATTGTACAAGTGGGCATATCAGAGGTGGTGTACAGTCAAGGATATAGTATGGATGCGGAGACGGCGGCGGTATTCGGCCAGGCGGGTATCAAGTTGAGACAGTTTATTCCCGTATGTGTACCTTTTTCTCTTGCATGTGGATTGTCTCGAGTCTCTTTGGTTTGCTTGCTAATCCATTTCAATGCAGCCTGCGAACGGATTGATCCATTTAGAAAAACAGACATTGTATTAGCATATTTGAGCGATGATACCCAGACCAAAAGGTCTACATATACACAGTATAGCATATTATAGCATAGCAGGGCATAGCATAGGTAGCGAAAGGGAGTCAAGGGGTATATGAAAAAGTTACATATATCAGCGATATTACCACATCAATCAATACATCAACTCACATACAGACACTCAACTTTTAATATCCAATTACAAAATACTGATTCGTTCATTCATTCATAAAGTCTATATCAGATTCCTATCGGGTATTTATATCCAAAGAAATTCGTATCCATTTCCCATTCCCACTTTCATATGATGTCATAAACTCTCATTAACTCTTCGCATTCGCTCGTATCACGATCATCATGAAATCCAATGCAATCCAACGCAAAAGTCCAAAACGAGAACGATAAAAACAAACGCAAACTAAAAAGCCAAAAGAAAAGAAGAAAAAACATTGGAATGGTATTTCCTCGGCCGTAAAAATCATTATCCATCCAGTCATCCAATGAAATAGAATCAAAGATCAAAAGAAAACATCAAAACCCCCAAAAAATCCTAATAATCCCTTTCCTTCTCCCGCCCTCTACTCCTACTTCCCCTTCTCTCCTTTCTCACCCTATCCCTCTGCCTCCCACCATCCCTCTCACCTTCCAAACCCTGGCCTTCGTCATTCGCCGACCCCCCCTCTTGAACAAGACCCATTAAGAGATCCCCCCAGGACTGTTTCCCTGCGACTACCTCACCAACTCCTCTCACAACCTTCTCAACTATCTCATTCCCACCTCCAAATTCCTTGGCTATATCTCTCTCCCTACTTCCACTCTCATCCCTGTCCAACGGCCTCCCATCTTTATCAAATCTCTCTGGCAGTGCTTCCACATCCTCATCCCTATCACTACCCTCGCTTTTCTCAGTCGCACTATCGTCACTGTTTCTTCTCTTCCTATGCTTGCGGTGTTTTCTCGGTCTGGAGGGGCGGTCAGAAGAAGGATCCGAGTTGCGTCTTCTTCTACGGCGGTAACGACGGTCAGAGGAGGGGTTTGGTTGTTCATACGTATTGACTGTAGAGGTAGACTGGTCTGCTTTTGCATTGCGAATCCGTTCTAAGCGACGGGATGAAGTAGGAGACAGAGGGGCAAACATGACGGATTTGTTGGAGGGAGCAGGTTCGATTGGAGAGATGGGGGTTGTGGATGTCGAGTCTTTTAGACGATCTATTGAACGTTGATGTTAGTATATTGTTGCATTTACCACGAGTATGTGGAAAAATTAATAGAAGCAACACGCACCCTCCCGGTCGTACACGTGATCGGTTTCAATCGGAGAGGTTTCATGAAAAGGAAAGTAGGATTCCTCTCTTGTATGGGGAGGTACTGTCATGAGAGGTTCGGAACTCGAAGATTTATAAGTACTCACATTGTCACCAGGAGTTCTGGATACAGGTGGGTAATGGACATGAGTATCATGAACAGGACGCTGACCTGCATAATCTTGAGGGTTGTAAGGAGGTATTGGAGGTATCGTGTTAACAAATGGTGTAGATTGGTTTCCATGGTGAGTGAAAGTATCGGGGGCGGTAGGTGGTGGCGGGAATTGATTGTTTTCAGGGTAGTATGAACCACCAGAAGCGTGAGGCGGCGAAGGAGAATATGTATCATCACGGAAATTAGTGTAGTAACTCTCGGGTGATGCTTCGTCTTCATAGCCTGATGAAAAATGGATGTCAGTATGAAAGAAGGAAATACATGATGTCGAGCTACTCGAACAAATGATTTAACAGGTATTTGAAGTGACATAATTATCAAAGGGGTTTAGGGATTAGATTCGAAAATCTTTTGGATAAAGACGATCTTATTTCCGACGGGGAAACCGAACGGGAACTTGATCTTGAGTGCTGGGGATCCTCACGTCTTCGTTCGCGCTCACGCTCATGCTTTTCCGCGTCCCTTTTCTCTCGCCTCTCCTGCTTCTCTTGTTTTTCTTGTTTTTCCTTCCTATCTTTTCTCTTTTTGTATTCATTAATCCCAATAGCGGCCGCACCCGTACCCAACGCACCAGCAGCTAGATCTCTGACTCTGCTACGGCTCCTGCTTCGTGATCGAGGTCGTTCATCATCGTCGCTCGATGAATCTCGTCTGCGTCGATGGGATCGACTTCGACTACGTCTGGTAGCACCGTAAGCAGCCCCAGCTGCGGCCGCTGCAACAGCTGGTTCGTATTCGTTAGGTCGATCGTATGGTGCTGGCTGCTGGTGCGTATATACGGGTTCAGTACCGTACTGAACCATGCCTAATTCTGGGTCAACTCCTGGATCAGAATACACTCCTGTAGATCTGGCTCTAGACCTGCTTCTAGTCCTGCTCCTAGTCCTGCTCCTAGTCCTGCTTCTCCTTCTCTCTCCTCTCTCGAC
>QKRW01000087.1:77500-81569 GCA_003260565.1 Monilinia fructigena
GTCCAAACAGTCCCGGCTTGATTTCAGTCCCTCGAGAGCTTCAACGATAATGAGAAGGGAATCTACAGGTCAAGTTTCGGAAAAACGTATCACCGGCAGAGACCGAGTACAGTAGAATTAATCTGGTCTTGTACAATATGCAATAGGTACAGCCTGCACGCAATGCGCGTACGATCTTACCGAGGAATCACCATTAGGCTTTGAGATCTACAATGCCCAACATTCGCCCTTGTCGGTTGATTTGATTTGGGTGAGTGTAAGGCTGGTTTGGTTTCACCTCGAGATATTCGGGGTTGGGTTAGTTGGCTTAGTTCAAGGCTGTGTTGAGGCTGTTGTGCATGGGATATTTTATGGTTCGATTGTGGGTGTGATGATCGAAGGGTACGTATCACTGCTCACCTCGGGGAAATGAAAATAAAAATGCCGGGGGGAGGTAAATTCATCCTACGCGGTCAAAGGTGTGTTATACAGGTACACTCACTGCTCTGGATTAGTCTTCCTTCAGTGCAAGATTTGAAACGAGAAAGCGCGAGTATTGCACTTAGATCCATGGCCACTAGTTCTCTTCCGTCATGATCGAAGTCGGCCGCGGGCTGTGAGCAAACATCTGATATGAGCGGAATCTCTGCCACTTTTAAGCTCATCGAGCTCCACACAGCTGAAGAGTTACACGCCCGTTATACTTCGAGCCGGGTATGAGAGTCATAAACGCGAAGATCTAGTATTGAGATGGGTGAGAATGAATTGACTCTCTGGACAGGAAACTTATCAGAGCAAACAGTGCTTCCTTTGATAAGAACATCCGAAAATTCCAAACCACTCTCGCTCTAGCTCTAGGTACAAATGATCGATATCATGTAGTTTGATGTACAAGATAGCTAGGGGCATGGTCCACATAAATATCTTTGATTTTATTTCTTTCCTTCAAACACATCAAGCAACGAGATTCCCCCTCTGGCTCTGTAGGAAGTATCATGGCAATTAAACTCAATCCGACAACTTTCTCTGGTCAATCGAATGAATACTCGGCACAGTAAATCGTGTAGTTATTCATGATCAATCGATCTCATCTACCATACACACTACACATAATACACCATCCAACCATACAAATCACTTGTTCACCTCCTGCCTGAGAAAACTCTAGATCTCAACTCTCATCCATAATCAAGGTAACAGTTTCGAGCTCTAAGAGTGTCTTTATAACTCACCACCATCCATCAATACGTTGAAAGTAGTACAGTCTAGCATTGAGGATACGACCAACACGACTAATATGAATGAATATTAGCGTATACCTCGATGACGCATCTAGCTTCATCGAAGAACCAACTTTATTTCGTACGCAATGTCTTCAGGTACCAACACGTCCTACAGCCTTTGCAATTCATATTTAATATCAGTGTATGCAAACCTCTTGTATAACATCACCAGAACTGGGTAATACATAAAACAATACAAACCCTTCAAATGGTTACATAACCTGTCTTTGAATCAATTGAGCTTGAGACGAGATGGTGGTTTAATGCTTTGATGTGTCATGAATGGCTTCGTTGGATATATCGATGGATGGATGGATGGATAGATGATTAATCATCCATTCGATCCTTGAGGTCTAGAAGATATGGTTTTTTTTTTACAAAATATTGGTCGAAGGATCGTTACTTCAACTTTTGATTACAACATACACACCTAACACCTAAACACCCAACGCAAGATTCGCAAAAGAGGTTCCAAAGACCGAGAGAAAGAATGAGAAACGCGTTTGTTCCTTTCCTTTGCTCTGGATCATCGTTATTTTCTGTTTGTCTGATTGATTGATTGATTGATGATTGTTTGCTTCTGCAATGACTTCGTTCGATAGCATGGCTACTGTTTGGACTGATGGAGAGCTTGGGATTGGTAGGTTTTTCTGTGAGCTTTCTGCTGTGTGGACCTGATCTTGTGGGTAGGTGAGGGTTTGATGGTTGCGTGGGTGGGTGTGTTGGGAATAATTGGGGGGGGGGTTGGTTGATGCTTGGTGGTGTGTTGATTTTTGATTGGTTTGTTTGGCTGGGGGGAGGGGATTTTGATGGATTTGGGTTTGGTTTGGGGGGCGGGGCAATTAGGGTTAGACTTATAAGCGAGGGGGTATTTGGATAGTGGCTGAGCTAGATGTTCTTATTGGTTGCGCGGGTCCTGTTGGTGTTTGGATGGTGAAGAGGGGTTAGGTTGTAGGTTGTACTTTGTTTGCACTGTATAGCTAGTCTTGGTGATGGGGTTATGGATTTATTAATTTGGTTTATTTATTTGTTGAAGTAGTATGTTTCAGATACTTAATGTTTGATGCCTACTGCCTATTGAGCGGGACTGTTCCCAGCATTTGTTTTCACTTCCCCAATTAGATCATATCCAATTTGTAAATTAAAAGTTCTGCTAGGCCCATCGGCCTAGCCGTCCTATATAGTCGTGGACTGAAAAGGACGTTAATAAATTCATCAATCAACCTATCTAACTACCTACCTAATGAGAAAGTTATTTTATGGAGTGTTGCGTGCGGAGATGTGATGTACTGACAGCACCTCATTACTGTAGAACTTACATTTCACCTAGCAAATAAGCGGGTGTTAAGCGAGTTTCTGGTTAACGTCGGAATCGGGATTTAGAAATGACGGTAATAGTGTCAAGCACACGGTCATCAATCAGTATGACCAAATCATAAATCTATTTCTTCGTATATATGATAATAATCCCTTTTGATCAATCGCCCATTTGCATGCGAGAAGCAGCGTCGATCTACGATCAATCAACTTATATGTCATTTTCAACTCCGATGCAACGGAGCATTTTTTCATCATGATTCCTCTACCTTCCACCTTCCTCGCGTACATTCCGCTGCTGATGAATCGCAGCTTCAAGTCTAGAGAGACTTCTACGGGATGAATGTCAAGATGGCACGATATAACGTTCTCATGGTATCTATTGAAAGAGCGGGGGTTTGATTTGATCAATGTTTAACCAGGGTGATGAGAGGAGCTGTCGAGAGGAATGATTAAGTACCCATTTATTAGTTGGAGCGGAAGCAGAGCCTAGGATCAAGTTGAGTGGTTTCTGCCTAGAACTGAGGGTGAATCAAGTAATTAGCCGGTGGTGTGGACTGGATTAACTTTAATTATGGATGGATGGATGCCAAATGATGCCTTTGTATGTGTTATAGATTAGATGTGAGTTAGACAGACACAAATTTGTTCAAGGAGTGTTGGATGATTAATCAAATGCTGTTTTGATGATCGGATTAAGAATTAGCTTTCTCACGGGTGTCAGGAGGCTGAACGGAGAGAAAGAAGCTGGTGTTGGTTAGTGATTTTGATGACAAGGGGCTTGGAATATCATTATGGAATGGTTATATGTGAAATTGGGGAGGGGGATGGGAGGTTTTGACTGCTTAATGGCTAGGTAGTTAATTATAGAGATCCAAAAAACCGATTATTAATTGTTAGTTATATCTAGGTCATTGCTTGCAATTTCGAGAGTACAAATCGTATATTAGTAAAAGAGGAATTATCAGTCGATATACCACGAAGCTGATATTCTCTTCTCTGCTAATTTGATAACGATTCAGAGATATCCTGAATATGTGGTCGATAGATTAAGAGGTGGTATTTTTTGTGAGAATTATTGGTAAGAGATATACTCGAGATAGCTCAAATCTTCATGATCAATGTAATGTATCCCAATCGCTGTTGGAAAGCTAGTCACAGTTCTCATGATCAGTGAAGAACATTCATTCGAAATATTGCTGGAAGTTCAACTAGATGATGGGAACATTAAATTTAGAAGTATCTTGAAATACGAATATTCATATGCAATTTTTATGCAAATAACCAGTAGATAATATGTAATTTCTGTCCTGGCCATTCAATTGCTTTCATTCTAAGAAAACGAACTCTAATATCTAGTATTTACCAAATCAAATTATTCGTCCTACAACTCTATTTGAAAGCCATCCCATCATGTATCAATAATCATTGATGTCAAGGATGTCAAACTCCTCAAATTGTACTACTTCAAACTTCACAATATAATCGAT